>CCAG010018957.1:0-56430 GCA_001077435.1 Glossina morsitans morsitans | reverse complement strand
TATATATATATATATATATATATATATATATATATATATATATATATATATATATATATATATATATATATATATATATATATATATATGGGTATATATATATATATATATGGGTATGTACGTAATCTTTATTGGCGCGGGATAAGAATCGTCTATTTATTTGCCTACTTTGTGTTGACGAATAATGCAAAGTTGCAAAAATACAAATTGTTCATGTCTTACATACTTTTAGCTTAAAAGTTGTGATGGGCGGAAAGTTGTGTTGAGAGAAAAAACTTAAGCTTATAACGCTTACATGATTTTAATCTACACATACCGCATATATCAATGCCAAGGGAAAGAACTTTTTAGGGCCTATGTAAAAATTTTTACGCCCGTAATTGCCAAAATAATTTTCGTGTTAGTTTAGAGTAGGACGTATAAAAAGTTTGGGCAACGCATTTATAGCTTTTTGAATTTTTTTTTATAATGTAACCTAACAGCGGTTTGTAACCTCATTACAGCACTACAATACCTATCGTGGCTATTATAACACATCACTGCGCTAGTTAATCGCCAACGTATTATCTTTGGGTGATATTTGTTTTTTATTTATTTATTTAAAATTGGTTACAAAAACAAATTCCAAACAATATTTAGAAGAAACTTCTGAACTACTAAAAGAAACTTGTAAAACGACTACAAACAAAAAGATGCAAAATAATGCTAATAATACCAATACAAAAACATTATCTAATTCTAACCTTCTAGTGCGTATTTAATTATTTAAATAATTACATTAGCCAGCATGACATAAACCGTTCATTATATACTACAGTTTTCAATTTGTAACTATATGCATTATAATAACAGTTTATTTTTAATTGTGTTGATAGAATCAATACACGGATTAAAGAGATAATAATTGCAGTTATAAGGCCACCATAGCAAGCTAAACGAATTAAGCAGTAGATAATTAGTGCGGCAATGACATAGAGTCAAGGGCATATACTGTAAGACCGGTTCGGAACATTGAGTTCGACGGAGTTGCATGTAGCTGAAGGAATCAATTTAACCATAAAAACCACCCCGAATATGTCCCATCCCCTAACCACTGGCAGTTGTCGCGTGATATTAAGTCTGTTTCCATATGGCGGAAGAATTCTGGCGGGGTCTCCTGGCAGATCGCGTAAACCAAAGAGATGAAAATTTCTCAGACAGACACACTCTGTTCGATCTATCTCACATTAATAATAAGGTGTCCAAACAACGGCAGAATATTTCAAAATCGTGCTAACCGGCAAAGTGTATAGACGTTTGCACATGTACGGGTGAACAAGTTCTTTAACCCGTCTCTTAATAAAACCCAGAACCGACTTAGCGTTATTAACAAGAAACTCAATCCAAGGCGGAAATTGAATTTGATATCATATAACGCGCCCAAAGCTTTAAAGCAAAATACATTCTTAAGCACATGATTATTAATAGAATAATAAGTAGGCAGTGGAGACATCCAAGAGAATGAGATTTCGTTGCATTTACTAAAATTACAAGACATACTGCTGGTAGAACACACATTCAAAGATGAGAAATCAGATTGTAGCCCATCAGCGTAGCGCACTGAGTTAATTGAAGTATAAATTTCCACGTCATCTGCAAACATAAGAATTTTAGAAAAGCGGGAACGTGAAGGAAGATCGATAATGTATTAAAGAAATAACATAAGCTCCCAAATAAGAGCCAAAACGTTACTAATATTGATTAGCCTTTAACGAAGTCATGTTGACATGGTGATAACACTGAATTTATTGCCGGCTATAATCTCGCAGGTAATAACTTCGGTAGGACACTGAGTTTCGTAATGCGCTGTAAAGCGAGTACAACTACGCTGTGCTATGTGTGTGCAAAAGTCTTTATACGGATGATGGCAATTGGTAGTAACCTAAACCGTAATTAAATGCTACGGAGAAGAGGTTAATCTTTCAGATCTACAATATAGTTAATGTTTTGAACTTAATGCGATAAATTTATCGAATTACGAGCTTCTCGAACACAGGAAACTATTACCGAGGAACGCAACGGATTGAGATGCTAAAACACCTATCAGGAAAAATTATTAAATTATTTGTTAGTTGATTTATCTAGTAAGGTGAGATAAACTGAAATTAAAGCCATAAGTAATAATCTGCTTTCACAAAGTAGCAATGAAGCTAACAGGTTTCAAAACAGATTCTTGAATGCGAAAAACAAGAATTGTTTCTGGATTGTTCTGCACGATTGATTCCACATGGCAACGACGCAATCAAGGCCGTACAAAGTTGGTCTATCGTCATTTTGACGTGGCAAAGTGTATGTATAGTGTTTTTGTAGAACTTTCATAGAAGTCTCTTGACTAACACGGCCTGGCAAAGTACTAGATTTGTTCCGAAAATGTAAATTAAAATGAGATATATCGTCAAATAGCACACCTATAGAGTATATAACGAATTTACATCCTTCAGTTTATGTGATTTACTAACGTGGTCAGTTATAAATGGCAATTTCTTGCATTCTGTACAATTTAATGTTTTGGTAATGAACAAGCATAATGTAAAGGGAAACTATTTCCCCCGAGCGCGTACATTAAAGTGTGGGCGAACGGCGTATGGTTAACGTATAGAATAGAGAGAAAGAAGGTTAAGCGGCTGCCATGGAGTGCAGCTGACTTAGTAGAATATTTTCTAAAACTAAAGAAGCAATGCTCTAAACCGTTATTAGAGAACAATCACTTCAGTGGGTATGAAGAAAAGCCAAATCAGTGCAGTTCTGCAGTGCAATAATCTATGTCTCTCATCTGAAGGTCGGAAAATACGACATCTGAAAGGTAAAGAGTTGGCCGAGGTTGAGCACTGGCATTTGTCAATGAATCGCATAGTGACACAGGTAAATAAATAATTTAATTTCAATATTTCTGTGTTCAGTAACAAAACGTTCGATAGTTACGGTAGCTACGCCTCTCTGGGATGTCTATTGTCGTTGTGAATAAAAAAACTCCCCCCGTCACAAATATCTTTACCTCTGGGAGATAGAAGGTAGCAATTTTGTAAAATTTGAAATATTTTTTTTATCGTTCTCCGCGTATAGATGCTTGTACATGAAAATTAAACTCTAAAATAAATTTTATGAGTTCATTTTATCAAGCACACGCACGCTTCCTTTTATGATTTCATTTAAGCTGGCTTTCATTCGATAACCGAACTTTTCAAATCATTGCAGGTTTCGGAAATCCTCATGTGTGTGTGCGACAGCAGTAAAAAGTGACAATATAACTCATGAATAATTATGAAGGCACACATTCAAATAAGTATACGAGTGCAATAGACTGGGAAGAGAGAGACAGAGAGAGAGAGAGAGAGAGAGAGAGAGAGAGAGAGAGAGAGAGAGAGAGAGAGAGAGAGAGAGAGAGAGAGAGAGAGAGAGAGAGAAACAAAGATATAACTGTGCGTATGAAATGCCTGCGATATTGTTGTATATTGTTGTCACGTAATGTCAACAAAGGAACTTGTCCAACATAGGGAGAAACACAAACAGCAACAGTCGTACAAACTCAGCAATGATGCCACCCTGCAAATGCATATACGTACGTAGTAAATGCACTGAACCATCTGTGAGAGAACAACGATGCATTGTAACTACACGTCTATATGCATGCATCTCCTTGAGTAAATTACATCCACATTGTCAATTGTTTGTAATTCTTTCGTTTTAATTTCTTCAGCAAAGTTAACACGTACGCCATACGGCTTGTGTACTAAGCCAAAAAAGACTCCTGAAGTCGTAACAACAACTCCTAATGATATATAAAAGCTTCGGTTTTGCAAAAGAAAAGTAAACAAATTTTAATTATAAGTCTTCCTTTTCTTCGTTATAGTCCGGACTTTTGCTATATAACACAAGACCAACAGTGCTGTGCAAACGATAAAGGAATGTTTGTAACTAACAAAAGGAACTGAAATGAACGTGGACTACTAAATCTGAAGATCTTTGAGATCTACCCGTAATTAAAACTATTATGAGATAGCAATCAAAAATTTCCATAGGTAGGCGGTGAAGTCAGTACTTAGAATAGGTTCTAGGTAGCATCAATTGAGAATGGTAAGTAACTTTTAGAAGAGGTATTTTTATAAACGGGTTCGATAAGGGCATCAACCTTTCAAATGCATATTATTCGATTAAAGAATAAATCTTTAAGTTTCTAATCTCAACTTATAATAATATGAGTGAGCAGAGGCAAAGTGATGGTATAGATGGGGAAGAAAGAATGAAAGGTAAGGAAAGACACCAGTTGTCTAATCGCTCGCTCTAAGAATGACATATATGCGCGGCAGTGATTCGCGATTCATTTCGTTGCTGTGATCCATTTTACGTTACGCGGCTCTAGAAACTAAATTGATCAATAAGCACAAATGACAAAGTAAAGCCACTACTATGTTTGCAAAAGACAGGACACAGATTTGTTACACCTTAAACGACTTGTAGTACAAGATATATTAAGTTCGTGCAAATGCATACAAAATCCACGACAACACACCTTCTGTTTCAAAGTCTTTCCGTATATCCGTCTAGTTCACGAACTTTTTATTTAGCCTACAATGAATTTTTGGCCACAGGACGTACGCTATTGAAAATGATTCCTATGGGACTACTTCTGCAACCAAAAGAAGCAATATTTTCTGAATTTCGCGACGAAAATCGCTGAGTAATAGAAATTCGGTATTCTAAATTCATATGAAATATTTGTATTGGGGGGGAAGGTTTCTCTCCTACAGAAACTGAATCTGTGTATGGTAAAAAGGACTATTTTTCAACGCTTTTCACTGAGAACTTATTCATAATAACAATCCTAACCCAAGCCAAGTAAATTAAGTTTGGTAAATTCAGACGACGTCAGTTGAGGTTTTGCGCAAGCTCCAATACGCTGGCTTTCATGAACAGTAAGCCATTACATCACCGAACGATGAGGAGTATATTTACTTTGTCAACACGTTTGCAATGCCCACAAGGAAGCTTCAGACACCCCGCGAAATATATTTATTCTTGATCAGCATCAAATTGTGAATCGTTTTAAGCATGTCCGTTTGTACGTCTGTCCGTCTATGTGATGTCTGTTAAAAAATTTTCCTGGCGCAAAAATAAAGCTATCGACTTCACATTTGGCAGAAACATTCTTCCCGTAGGTTGGTATTAAAAATGGCCCAAATCAGTCGTAGGGCACGCTCGCTGTACCGCATAAAATGAGAACCCGTTTGTGTTTTAAAAGAAATAAAAAATTTGTTTTTTCTTCATTACTCATAAACTACAGCACGTCAATGTACAAAAAATTGAACATATATGGGCGATGGTGTAGTATATGAATGAAAATGGAAAACATTGACCACGCCTACCCAATGTTATAATATATCAAAATATAACTTTTCTTCAATACCTTTAACGTGTAAAAACAAACTTCAAAACCTCAAAACTTTTTAAACAGCTTCAAATTTGGGATGCACCTGAAAATGTCCGTTTGCTCGTCGTTCATCTATCTGTCTGCCCAACTGTGTTGTATCTGTGGTAAACAATGAAGACATCAGCTACAAATTTGAAGAAAAGTTTGTAAGTGACCTAGACTTTCCGAAAACACTTGCCTACAACACCCACGCTCCTATGCGACAAAAACTGTCATTTCGAAAATAAAAAAATCAGCTTGGCTCACTCCGTATTATAAAGCGTGAAAATTTAATTGTTTTATTTTTTGTTGTCTTTTTAGGATAACGGTGATGGATATAAAAAATTCGATCACGACCAAATATAATTTGCTTATTTGTTAATATTACCATTCTCTCTTTCTTTTTATTCTGAGTTGGTTGTGTACCAAGTATTGTTGCTGCCTTTACTCTGTTTGAATAAAAGTCATAATAATAATAATTATAATAATAATAGCATATTCTTTACACGAAGGTAAATTGCTTGTCGAAAAATGCGTTAATTCCAAATTACGTATGGTGGTCGGCATTGCAGTGGATTTGTTCTTTCTTAGCGGTGCAATCAATTGCATATCAAATAAAAGGACTGCGAAAGAAGCATGCGATGATGCGTGTATTAATTTAAAATCAAACATGTCTAACGCCACAACGTCATGAATTAATTTTTTCTCAGAAAATCTCATCGATATGGATATCAAACAAGACAACTTGACGACAAGAGAAAAATCTTTTTATGCATTAAATCTTAGGAGGGTTTAGCAAAAATCCGACTTCTTACACATTGAAATTTTAAGCATCCCTAGCTTTCATTTATAGTCACATAAAAATTACTGGGACATAGTTTATCTTCCATCCTGTAGCTCACTCAAATAAAAATTTAATTTAAAAATTTTTTTTCTATAAATTATGTTATTTCGCGCGTACCATATAATATGAAGTATTAAAACTTTACTTCAATTTTTTTATGTAGGCAGCGGATGATCTAGAGACTGGGAAATCTAGACCAAATGTTTCTATAAACCTTTTATTAGCAATACAAAAATTAGAATATTTTAGCGCGAACCGATAAAATCGGTATTCTCATCAAATATGTCGTTCTAAATTTAATTATATGTGCCCATTCTAAAAATTCAACCACAAATTAAATTATTATTTTTTATTTAAAACAAATAATTTACGCAGCTTTTGGCGAATATTCGTCACGGATATAAAATAAAAGAATTCCTGGACTTATTTCGTTTTCCAAATAAAATTCAACATTTTTATCTGTATTACGCATTCACGCACTTACACTACGCCAATAGGTAAGTAGATAAATGAAGGTCAAGGCTTACCAATGTTTTCATAAAAAATTTTCACGTATATCTAAATAAGAAGTAGGATAAAAGAGTTTGATAGTTCTACATAACACTCGTTAGGAGTTCACCTAAAACGTCTAGAACTCCTTAATACTAAACTAGCAAGAAGAAATTGCAAAAGCCATGCTATCCTACGGCAGTGTGGTAAAGGAATTGTGGTAGGTTTACAAGTGTTGACGTCAGTCGACTATAAATTTCTTAGTTATTTTCGCATAAAAGCCGAAAGATTAATATTTTATATAAGGCAATGGTCAGACATATGACATTTTTTTTAACATTACCACAGAGGCATATGTTTCTCGTGTAAAGCAATATGTGTAAGATCAGTTTGAGATAATGGCTTCAAATCCATCTGAAGTCAGTCCTATTCCTCCTCATGTCTATTCTCGTCGTTAAAAGTCTAAATATTTCGAAATTTGAGGTAGAAAATTGAACTCTGACATGCATATTTCTAGATTCAATTCGTAGCCCATTTGAAAATAAGTTTGTTTCATGTTTAAAATAGAAGGTGGACTGCAACCTGAAATATTTTTACTAGTCATTTCCGAAACAAAGCCGTTGAAAATTCGCGGCATACAACTCCCAAAGCTGTATCAAATCACAGAATGCTAATTCGAATAAGTACCGGAGACACTCAACTTTGAATAGAATAACAATGCCCTCAATTTTGAATAGAAAAGCAAGTTATGGCAACGACTAGTGCGGTTAAAGAAGATTTAAACGCATGAACTAGTGTATGGTCAAAATATTAGACTTCTAAAGAATATCATACCTAGCAGCGACAATAGCAACGTGCCCGAAGTCCTTTCAACTTTGAAGGAACATTTTAAATATGTTTGGCCAAGGTTACGCATCCTCGGAATTCTGAAGAAACTATTTTTATGCCTAAAGACTTAACTGACTATAAACCACTGTTTGTCGATAAAATCAAGAAACGTTCCTTCAACTATCCCTATGAAGTGTTACTTCGAGACACGAAAGTTTCCAAACAACAATGAATAATAGATTGGATTAAACCGGCTTTCATTGAAAATAAAACGAAGGTTTAAAGGGACGAGCACGCAAATAAAAAAAAAAACTGAAAGGGAAATAACCGAGTTATTTAAATAAATAATTTCAAATATTAATAATTGTCTTAGAATATATATATATTCATAATAACTTGATATGCAAAAGAATAAAAATATAAACAGGTACCTTTTAATTTACTGCTACCGCATAGACGAGGGATAAGACTCGCGAGTGTCAGGTTAATGGCATGAATCTCGATGCGGTAGACTACGCTTTGTAAGCAGTTAGTTAGTATACATATATATATAATAGGAACGAAAAACTGTTTTGTTTCAAATGAACCTTTCTGCTTCAAGGTTTCCGGTGCTTTTGATAGAAGATCTTCCCTTCCTTTCATGTCGTAATTGAAGCTTTTAATCCTAAAAGTGTTGTTAAATTTCTCCGAAAGCTTATTGCAGCCAGCACTGACTAAATAAAAATAAAATGAAAAAGTATAAAATATAAATCTTCTTAAAGGACGGGTATTGCGGAGTACCAGTTATGTGTATCATAATTCGGTATTTTTTTATTAAAAAGTTTAGTGTATCGATTTTAACGTGAGTTTTGGATTTTCATTTTATATTTCTTAAAAAATTGAGTTTAATAATTTTTAGTCTCATATTTTTGTTTATTGTTCAATGTCGAGAAATACATTTTTTTAAGATAAAGGGAAAATCCTGTTATAATATATCAACGGTAATAGGAGAGCAACAGCACGCTTAGAAGTACATTTTGTAGGCGCTTCCAGGAATCGCGTTGAATATCTTTCGTCTTTTGAATCGTACGTTGGTTATCAAAACTTACATCCCCTCATTGTGTTATGTTATGTTTTGTTCAAATGTGGATTTGGAAGTAAGTCTTGCGATCGTATCTTCAAATTGTGTTACTAACTTTGAGCAAAAAATCGGGACAATTGAAGCTAGAGAGGCTTTCATAAGCCAAACTTCAATGAAAACGTGTTTTCCCCTTTCTGAAATAGTTTCAGTTGAAAACAATGGGAAGTACAATCAATAGTAATAAATGAATGTTAGCTGAAAACGAAAAGCGTAGACAGTAACAGTTTATGAAATTTTACGTAAAAAGAAAAATAACAAATAGAGAACGGTTTTAACTAAACAGTAGATACGCTTTAATGCAACTTTTTTTTATTATCAAACTTTAATTCTCTATTTTTCAGTTGTCAGTTACTACTAATACTGAAGTGAATGGAATACATTCTCTACATACCTTTCGTTGCCCCTTAGTACTAGAATATTCTATGGTTTGGTTAACTATCCTTGAAGCATAGATTTGACGTATAAATGTTTGTGGATAGTACTTCAAAATGAAAATTTCGCTTCATAAAAACCGTATATTTCCCACAAATGACACTTTGACTTCACAGTCATAAAGTGTGCGATTTTTAGTTTGAGTGAAAACAAGAGCAATTAAACAAAATTATCGTAATATGGCACCAAAATGTAAACATTGGATGCATGAAAGAAAGTTTTTTAAAAAACTTCCTACCAAGTATTACATACACTTTCGCACATATTTTTGGCTAAATTTGTTTCAACCAATAAGTTCCTGCAAGTATACGACGAACAAATAGTAAATGTGCTCCGACTTCAAAATCAATTTATGCTTGCTCAAGGCCCACCCATGCCATACATGAGATATTGACGTAATTTTAGAAAAGCATATGAAAACTAAAACGAAACCAATAAAAGTAACAAAACTTGGAAAACTTTTTTAAAACGAAAACCATGTTTTAATAAATGAACAAACCAACAAATGTTAAAGGTGACGACGGGCTTTCAACACGCAACAGTGGTAGGGCAAGAAAGCAGAAATACGAGTTTTTAAAAGTTGGGAGAAAAAGTTTAGCATAAGCGCTTTCCTTTTTTTTTTACAAATTAGATACGTTGACCGACCACCACATTACTGCTATCAGTATGTGTAATTTCGTATACGAAGTTGTTGTTGATGTTGTTGTTATTTTTGTTTGCATTCATTTTTCGCAGAAATTTTTTTCAGTGTGCCTTGCTCGATTCTGATTATTCAAAGTTTTGGCGAAACTTTTACAGATATTCTGGAAAGAAAATTGTTTAGACTTAGGTCGAACTTAAGAAGTACAATAAGCGAAGGGGGCAAAAACGCTAGTAGTTAACAATTAGATGTAACTACAAAGTAAAAAACCCCGCCGTTTTTGACGACTAGAACACAATCGATACCGACATTGACTATAGAAAGCCGTGTCAATGTAAACACGAAGAAATAGAATAGAATAGAATGCCTTACCTATTGAAACCAGACCTAATAATTCGCGAATTATATAGAAAGTCATCAAATCGCGAAGTCCTTATTGGGAAATTGATTACTTATACCTTTTCATTCCATATTAACAATTAGTAAAATATATTAACAAGTACGAAATTTATATTCGGGTGGGGCCGAATCCCGCATACCCGCAAACGTTAAAATTTGTAGTGCCAAATGATTTTATTTGTAGTTATAAAAAAGTGAATAAAATGATAAAATCTGTCTTCCACCTTTTAGGTCACTAAAGGCTATTGTTAAGAAAAAATTAATCCACCATAATTAATTTACGATTC
Organism: Glossina morsitans morsitans; assembly: GCA_001077435.1. Classification (NCBI taxonomy): domain Eukaryota; kingdom Metazoa; phylum Arthropoda; class Insecta; order Diptera; family Glossinidae; genus Glossina; species Glossina morsitans. The sequence continues at coordinate 45,945 of CCAG010018957.1, read as the reverse complement.
CCTCGTTGATATTACTAATAAAAAATTAATATGCCGGGTCGTACTATCAATCATATTTATTTTAGAATTGACTCCTTTTTAGGCAGATGATGTACCTACCTTTGAGGAATATACAAAATACTTTTAAACATTCCGTCTTGTTTACATTAATTATTATTAATTATTATTAATAAGCATAAAAAAATGGCGAAAAGAAAATTTAAGCATTTGTAACTTTCTGCGGGCATGGACGATTTTTCTTATTGTTGCACATCAAGAGTAGAGTTTTTTGTAAAGTAAATGTGGAAAATTTCAGTTTGCTATCTTCCATAGTTCGTGAGTTTGGCTACATGTTGCTAGATTTGACTTTTTCAATTTAAATTTTAATCAAAAATATATCTCCTAAATTTTAGGCCGCTGGATAGGTATTTTTCAATATTACAATCAAAGTGATAAAACTAATCAAGTTTATTTTTAAATGGCGAGCATAAATATTTCAAGACTAGTTTTCAAGACAATATGTTTATGCGACGCAGATATGCTTGTTAGTACGTAGTTTGATCAACTAATGCATGGAAAGTGCACTAAGCTGGATATTTTTAATATGTATGAACAAAGGGCGCCCGAAACATTTTAAATGAATCAGATGCATGTCTATGGCTTCGTGTTTTAACTGTGCGTGTGTTTCTTTACAAAAACACTTGCACTAGACTTAAAGGCAAGATCGTAGCTCGTAAAAAATTATCTACAATACCAACAATATGGACCTTCACACATATAGGATGTTGGGTTTTCTGGGTCTTTCACTTCGAACTTTGAATTGTTTGATGGCAGAAGGGAGAAGTGATACTTATCTTTTTTTCTTTCTCTGACGAACATAATCGATTTTTCGCTTTATTTACATTTAGCTAATTCCACAAAAATTATTTTCAAAGTCCTATTAATATTCTTGTATACATGTAGTTGCAGTTGCTTTTGTTGAGAAAAGTATATAAGTTTCGATTTTATTTAATGCACGAAAACACACATCTATATGTATAGGTATTTATAGTATATATATATATATATATATTATTATATATTATTATTATATATATATAGATAGATATGCGTGTGTGGATGTGTGTACGGAAACAAAAACTGAAGTGGATGCGCTTAAGAATGGAATGAAAATTTTCAGTTTTCCCAGTGCACATACAAAAATGTACATATAAGCGAAGCATTAAAATAATTCTTACAAAAGCGTTCTTTGCTTGTACTTACATATTTACAGAAATACTCTACATTTAAATATCAAATACCAGAAGCTTGAGGACCATTAAGTGAATTTTCCCCTCCGAATTCATAGCCCATAATATATGCCCATCTCAAAAATTTGTTCATAATATGCTTTGAAAATGCATCATTTTTACACCAACGTCGTAGGATAAGTGGCAGTAAACAAAGCGTTAGCCTTACAATAGTTACTTTCCTTCCGCAGTCGTCCTGAACAGATAAAATTGAATAGACATCTAAAAAAACACACTCGACAACGCTATTTACTGGCTTGCAGTGAATGTGAGATGCAAGATAAAGAAAGAAAAAGCCTTTAACCCTTTAAAAGTAGGATCAATTTAATCAGCTACTTGAGAGCTTTCAGCTTACGTTTTTTGGTCAAAAATTTTCTAATTTGCTTGTGTAAAATGTTATATTGACTTGAAAATGAATGAAATATTTGAAGAAATACGCTATATGATGCTTTTTTACTATAAAAAAGCTAAAAAGGTTGCAAAAAAAAATTTGTGAATTGCATGGTGAGAATGTTTTGAGTGAACAAAGGAGTGGTTTGCTCGATTCTGTTTCGGAAATTTCGCTGTCAAACATGCACCTCGCAATCGATGAAAAAGTCGATGAAATTTTGTTAGAAGCCCCAGTAAAAACCCCGGATACTTTTCATTATGACCTAATATTTATTCTTAAAGCAAATCGACCAAGTATCCCTTGAAAGTAGCATAAAAAATTATATTCACTTTCGTGTCGTCAGCGGTTGTTAGATATTTAGGTAGGAAGCCAAGCAAAAATAATCGTCGCCTCTATCATTCGAGCAAGCATTCTCATCTCTAGGTGTCATGTTTGCATAAACCTTAGAAAAATAAAAGAAAAACATTTAGATATTTGAGTGAACATGCAGTTGCAGATAGGAGGTATCTACCAATGGTAAACTTTGCATAGAAAACATGTTGGAAGATATTCGTATGCAAATGCAACAAATGGCAGAAAACATGATGAAAAACGACAATAGAAGAACGAAAATGAATTATAAACTCTTTGCACGAACATTTTAGAAGATGTGCAAACAATTGTTGGAAAAACCAATACGTACGCGCGTTAGTGTAATAGAATGGCATATACTCACGTACAAATTACTACTCACATTTTGTCTGACACTCATGCATGCATACGTAAATGTTTTCCTTATAAAGAAAAGATGATTTGTTTACTCACACATACCGTTATGTGAACTTATGTGAATGTAAGTATAAAAGAAGTATCGCAAGAATTGCGACGAGTTGGTCTTTTTGTTTCTATTTATTATTGTATTATTTTACACGAGTTCTATTTTTGCATATACGGGTGCATGTGTGCGCGCATGAATGAGCACAAAACATGCATTTCACTATTGTAACATCTTATATCCTTATTCGAGTACAGCTATATGTGTGTATGTGCCTATCTGTATGTAGTCACATGTACACATCTGAATGCACATAAGTGTTTCGTTAGCCATTGTTGCGCGTTCGGTTTCACTTCCGCTGTAAATGTCGCTTTTGATGGATTTTTATTGTTTTCACGCGTGATATGCAGTACTTTTATGTTTCGCTGTTTAGCGACGTTTAGATATCTAAGCGCAAACCAGCCAAAGGATATATATTATAACGGTTGTGTGCATATGTAAGCTTTTCAAAAGCATCGTTTTTCGCACAAATTGCACTTTGCTTCTTCTTCTTTCACTTTCCATTTATTTATACATACTACATACATACATTCTTAAATTGAATATATTTGTGACTGTGGCGTTGTACTAAATTATAATCTAAAACTAAAACTGAAACAAGTGAAAGAGTTTACATTTGTTTTAGAGCGCATCTTGTCCGCTTAATAATGAAAGCTACAGTTGTTTAAAAAAGAGGGACTATACTAATAGTACACTTAACGAACGTTCATGGTATGTACGAAAGGAAGCACTGTGACTCAGCAAAAAGGGTACAGGCAAGTTTTACGTCCAAGCTCCACTACATTAAGTTAAATCATTATTTTAATTTTCGCTACTTGATGTCTTACAAAATTGGTAGAAGAATGTCGCTCCATAAATTCCATTCAACTGTGATTAAGTAAAAAATGAAAAAAAAATCGAAAGAATTTAAAACTTCTTAAGAAAAGTAAAGAAAAATATGAAACGCAATTCTTCAATTAACTAATTTCTGTGACGCCATTTCCATCTTTCTTTAGATATGTTAGCGGATAGTGATATCTGCATGTTGTAGACGGGTATAGAAACGAAGGAAGGAGGAGAGACAGATCGACAGGGAAAGAGACAGAGAAAGAGACGGAAATCTTGACAGGGATTTTTAAAGCGTTTCTCCTACATCTTGAACAAATGATATTGTATGAAAAAATCTTCGGGGAGATCGTTAAGTCGGTTCCAATGGTGTTGATAAAGTAAGCTTCCATTTCAAATGAACTAAAACTTGAAATTTTCTTTATAAAAATCTTTGGAGGTTTTCTTTGCTATGTTTGTTACTAATTTTTAGTCATTGCTTTAAAAACAATACGAATTTATCTTAACGATCTTAATTTTCAATAATTCAATTCAATGCAAATTGAATCAAAAAGATTTTTCGAGCAACTGAACACATATCTCTTCTTATGTAGTCTTTTTTCTTTATATAGGTTGAGAATGCTTGGTCCAGGAAGTTGGCGACGGTTTCATGTTATTGCTTCGAGTTTGCTAATATGTCACTCACCTGACCACCATCTAGGTAGGCTTTATCTTTAATCATATACTCTAATATTTGCATCGGAGAAGAAGGTTTTATTCGACTTGCTTTCTTATCAGCGTCAAAACTTCCAATCGATATTTCGGGTGTTTCCATATATCCAATCATGCTGAAATTTTTCACTTTAATTTTTTTTATTTTTTTTTTTATGCAATGATGCGATGTGTCAGCGTGAAATTTCTTTATTTTTAAAATGGCGGCGGCTACTTTGTAGTGTCAACGGGAAAGAAACCTTGTAATGAACTACTCACAGAAATTTACATAGTGAGACCTTTAGAAAAGAGATAACATTTTAAAAAGTAATAAGCAAAGGGTGGAAAATAAATTTAATAAAAAGTTACGTTTCTGCAACTCTACACAAATTAATGGGGCATGTACAAAAATCGAATTTCTTACAAATTAAAGCAATAAGTGTCCCAAGCTTTTATGCTGAAGCTTTTGTGCTTGAGCACTAAAACAGATTTTCCGTCGTTTAGTTCATGTAAATAAATCCTTATTTTAAACAAAAAAATTTACGCCAGAACGAATGCTAAGTGCTTGTTATTATATTATCGCTTTTCATAATGGTTTATTTGACTGAATTATGTTTAACATTGAAATCCCTTCTACTTGCTTGCATTACTCTTCCGGGAATATTTTATTTATTACTCCATTATTCAAATATATTCAATAAACTTAATTGCGTCCATGGAAAACGAATGAAAATACCTAAACCTTACGAATTGCAGCAGTTGACTGGACAATTTTCCTTCATAATCAATTCCGTCACCAGAGAAGCAAACGAATTTTTAAAAAAATGATAAAACTATCCAAAAATTTTGTATACAAACTGATATAACTCTGTACCACATACTTTTATAAAATTGCACGACAAAAAAAAGACAATTTAAGGAATTTCAATAAACGTCAGAAGTGAAAGAAGCATCACAAGCTGGTGTTTTTTATCACAGGATGTCATATTGAAAGCGCAAACAACGGCAAGCGACTATTATAAGGCAATTCGAAAAATCAGAAATCAAATAAAGCTCAATTTGGGTGACAGAAAAACTGTAACTATACCAAGAAATTCTAATGATATTGAAAAAGTTTCAAGAAAGCCGAAGCGTCAAAAGAAAATCGTGATAGATTGTATTTTCATAACTAAATATTGATGTAACGAGGTCTCTGTCTTATGCAAAGGTAGGGTATCTTTCACGGTCTTTTTTAAACAATTTCTTTGTCAAAGAAATACTAAACAACCTAAGACCTTCATATTTAAAAACCAAGCTTTATAAGGTTTGTACTTTCGATCAGAGCAACACCAATTATCAAAGATCATGGATAAAAACTGAGATATTCTAATACTACCCCACATTTTAAAAGACCTAAAGTATGTGCATACACTTCGACGATCCGCCATTAAATTATTTCGGCAAAAACAATAATTCAATGTTATATTATACGAATGTTTAAATATTTTAAGGACTTAAACTACGTGTTGAAGCCGATCGAATCTAGAATGCTCGGCACGAAAATTTCTTGGTGCCAACGTTCTCCAAAATGTCAACAATTTATTTACATTCAAAACAAATATCTTACTTAAAACAATTGATGCAAACATCTCTGCACTAATTCGTGCTCGTACGTACTAGCCCACGATTGCGACGTCCGCGTGTATTAGTATAAAGGCTCTGTCGATATGCTTTTGCCTCTCTTTGTATTTTCACACGCTCGCAAATATAAAGACATTTCAGGCAATTTGCGAAATTGTTGCCATGTTCGGTTACACTTTTGAATACCACCAAGAATGGCCGAATCGCATTGAGATTTGAACCTGTTAACAACCACTTAGCAGTCGTGACGCTTATCTACTCGGCTATGCAATAGCCATTTATAAGAAAATATGAAATAAACAAAAAGCTGCTCCCACTTTCGCTTCTCGTCTTATAGTGGATAAGTGTCCACCAAATTGTTAGTAAAAGTAAAGGGGCATTGTATAATAATTTTGGGTAGTTTCTTTGTTCACTATGCTGTCCAAGAATAGCCGTTACTTCTCACATCTTGTATGGAAACATGTGTACATCTATACAAATAGATTTTGTTGTATAAAGTATATATTGGTATTATATCTAAATACTTTTATATAACATATATAGATATTATACTGCATTATTTCCCATTAATTTCCCATCTTATTCAAAGGTATTATTCTGAATAAAAGCTTTAGCACATACACGCATAGCTAAGTTATTCTAAGTTATAACAGAACTAAGTTATTCTCTAAGCTCGAATAGAACTAAAAGACTCTGAGCTATATCCTTTACCGCACTTATAGATTACTCTCTAAGTTGTACTCACAGCTATACAAAAAACATTTATGTTAGTCTGACACTTACGATGTTCTGTGTGCATTTAAAATCGCCACTCAGCAATTAAAGCTAGAATCATTACCTTGTAGACTCTCGACTCGAAAGGAAACCCTAGCTTTAAAGACTTCTAGTTTGAAGGGAATCCTTGCTCTGTTCGTCCGAAACGATGCCTTCAAAATAAGAATATGCAGTGGTATCATTATCTAATAAACTTTCGGCTCGAGAGGATAATTGTCCCTTATAGACTTTTAGTTTATAAGCAATAATTTTCGTGTCCATCGGAAAGAAGTCTTTAAGATAAGAGCGTGCACTGGGATCGCAACCTTACAGACTATCAGTCCGAAAAGAAACCCTAACCTTATAGAAATCTCTTTGTCTGCCTGTTGAACTTGGTAATATAGAACAAATTTCAAGTCAGGAAGCACAGAATGCTTAATACAGTACACGCGAATCACGTACGCATTAGCATTTGTTGGTAACAAGGTAAATTCTTCCTTGTAATTTTCCTTGTGTCATAAGTATCTTAATTCTAAATGAGTTTTCGAAAAAGAAACTTCATAAGCTTGCGTATCATCCTATTACATATTGCATATTGTAGCTGCAAACACGAAGGTCCTTTTAAGTTTATTAAAATACTTTTGGAAAGAACGGTCGGAAAGCCCTGCGTCACATCCCAGCCAGACAACCGATTTTTTGAGGCTACCCATCCATATTTGGATAACAAACAATAAGTCATCTAGGAGTGACGTTTGCCGGCAGCGGGGAAGGTGTGACATTTGCGATGGTGTGTAAAGCTTGGATTTTATTTGTACCGCCTGGCTAACCCAGTTACACTCACAAAAAAATAAGAGAATATTTAGATATATATAGAATGAAAAATAACTAACGACGTGGATTATCTAGTCCCTACTTGGGTATCTGTTGGTCCGCTATGTTATTGTCTATGATTACATTTCTACGCACACACACACACACACACATATTTATAGGATCGTTGTGCTTTCGTAGCGCGCGGACGTGTTTTTAAGTGCTCCGTTTATATCATAGGCGATTGTTATTAGAAAAGTACTCCAGGTAGAATTCTTTCAGTGAAAAGCAAACTAAACGATATTTAAAAGTGCGACAGTGCTTCTGATCGTTTTTAATTAGATATAAAGGCAATAAAACAATAGTGCGAAAGGGCAGATTTCGTTTCTCTTTACTTTTGTTTGTCGTTTCTTTTCTGTGGGTTTACTCGCTGGCGTGTTTAATTGGGGGTCGTTCAGTGGCACCCAAGTAAATAAACTAAAGAAAGGGAACAAATTACAGAGGGACATTGCTATGTATTGCTGCGATAGAGCAACCCTGTGCATTGGCGAGAATATTTTAAAATATCAAGCAATAGCACAGACTTACTCTTTGTTGTTCAAGGACTAGCTTAGAGTAGCATAGCTGAGCTAAATTAATAAACAGTATTGGTCAACCCTTCACCGATCAAGGGCCGCAGAGGGGCAAAGACTAACAATAAAGTAAGTACATAATTGTAGAAAATAACAACAACGACAGCAAAATACACACAGAAACATACTCTGCACACACAATAACAGACTTACATATAAGGCCTTTACAAACACACACATACACAAGTAGATATATACAAATACATTTAAACATACACACACGAACACACGCACACAAACATATACATACAATATACATCCATGCACACATAAACCTAGGAGGAATTCTCATACATTTGCATACATACATACACGAGTAGATAAATACAAATAGTCCGATATACATAGCATAAATACGTAAAAGTTTTACACAGTCAAACACTAACACGAAAGCCATGCCGGCCAAAACGGGAAATAAAGGGACACCCTAAGGCGCACAAGCCATGCGGGAAAGTCCGAAACTGTGACTTGATCCGTTCAAAAGGAGCGCTCGAATTCAACGCTCACCTGAGCAACTGGGCGGGAAAACAACGCAGGAGGAAGTCAGTCCTCACCGCCGATTCTTCACGATAAGTCACTGATGATAAAGAAAGGCGAAAACTCATTTGTCGAGCTAGGAGAGAAAGTTGGAGAACTCATAGAAATGATGGCCCCAACTCCTTCTGCTCCTGCCTCATCAGCCGATGAGGGATTTAATAGATATGCTGGCTGCGCTCCATAACAAGTCGCGAAAGAGCTAGGAAATCAATTGCCGAAAAAAGCGGTCAGAAATGGCACTACCAGACCGAAAAGGGAAGCAAAGTAAACGCTGCGAAAAGGCTCAGAGAAGAAGGATCAGCGGATACTACTCTTGCGAAAAAAAGTAAGCGGGCGGGCGATGGGATAAATCTCAATAATGAGGCGCCAAAGCAACCAAAAAACGCCAATGGAGAGTGGACCGTGATCCAAGCAAAAATCAGGCAAGGTCAAGCCAATCAAATTGGTGAGTAAGCCAGATGCGATTGTAATCAAGCAAACGGGCACTACGTCTTACAGCGATATGCTGAAAAGCGTTAAAAATGATGCTGAGTTGCAAAAAGTCGGCGAAAATGTGACCAGAATACGGAAAAGTGCGAAAGAAGAAAACACTGCTCACCAGCAATTGGTGAAAAAAGCGCTTGGCCAGGAGGCTAGTGTCAAACTAATGACAAAACAAACAAAGTTTGAGTTGAAAGACCTAGATGAAGTGACCTCGGCGGATGACTTAATAGCGGCCATAAATACGAGTTTCAGCAGCTTGAATATTAGGAGGGAAGCAGTCATGTCAATCAGGAAGGCGTATGCTGGCACACAAACAGCAAATCTAACAGTCCAAACAAAAAGTGCTAAAGAGTTACTTGAAGCCGGGAAAATCAAAGTTGGTTGAGTAGTAAGTAGGATCGGAGAAAAAATCCGCAGTACTGAAATGCTATAGATGCTTAGAGGAAGGTCACGTCGCTAGAAACTGCAAAAGAAGAAAGATAGAAGAAAGTGCTGTTTAAAATGCGAAGAAGGTCACCGAGCAAGAGATTGCACAAAGAGCCCGCGTTGTGCGATTTGCAACGAACAAGGCAAGCCTCATGATCATCAACTGGCCGGCAGAAGTTGCCTGGTCAATAACATAAACCATTGTTGGGCTGCACAAGAGGTGCTAAAACAGAACGTCAGAGAACTCTCAATTGACATAGTAGTCTTGAGTGCGCCATACAAGTTAGGCTCCGGAAACAGGTGGACAAAGGACAAGACTGGCACTGCAGCCTTTTGGAGTTCGCATACGCCAACCATGAGATTTATCTCAGCAGGGGGGGGGCTACTTTTGTGTTAAATATAAATAGGTTTACTGCTATTTCCCGCCAAGCACAAACCACGCGGACTTCGAGAAGCAAGGGGGAAAACACCGGTAATTTTCGCCGGCGATTTTAATGCCTGGGCTACTGATTGGGGTAGCAAGTGGACGAACGCTAAGGGCAGAATAGTGCTTAAATCCCTACCCTCACTGGATATAACAATTCTAAACGAAGGTAATGAAAACACGTTCAACAGAGGCGGTCGTGGCTCTGCAATCGATATTACCATGGCTAGCACTGCATTGGCCTTGCGCATAGAATGGGAGCAACATCTATACCCACAGTGACCAAGTAGCAATAATCTGGGAACTACAGCAGAGCCAGCGGGCGAACAGGGTAAAACTACCTTTCAAGGGTCTCAAAAGGAAACCAGAATCTCTAGACAAATAACCTTTCGAGCTTAAGTTGGAAGAAGCAGAACCCAGAAACTCAGCTCAGGCTTCCGTTGCGGAGCTTATGGCACGGATTATAAAAGACTATGAGGGTTCAATGACAAGACGTTGCTTTTATAAGATGGAGCCAGTATACTGGTGGACAGACGAGATAGCCGGACTAAAGGCTCAATGCAATAGATCGAGGCGTGTCTACCAAAGATCGAGGGGGACTAGTGCTTATCTCAGCCACCAAGAAGAGTTCAAACTCAGGCGAAAGCTTTTTAAAAAAGCGATTATGGTCAGTAAGAACAAGTGCTTCCAGAACCTGATTAACGAGATAAATGGGGACCCATGGGGTATGGTGTATAAGTTGCTAATGAATATATGTGCCACTGATTGAGGTGAGAGATAATATTAATCTCACCGGGCCTGAGGAGATTGTTGCCATTGCAAAGCAAGTAGAAGGCAAAAAAGCGCCGGGTCCTGATGGCATCCCAAACTGCGCTGTTAAGCAAGCCATGTTGACAAGGCCTGCTATGTTTGCGAGAACTTTCAACGCTTGTTTGAAAGAACAAATTTTCCCTGATAAGTGGGAACAACAAACGGTGGTGCTGCTGCTAAAGCCAAATAAGCCGTCGCATATTGCGAATACATACCGTCTTATTTGTCTATTGGATACGATAGGCAAGGTGTATGAAAAGATCATTCGAAATCGTTTAGAAGAATCACTGGAGAGCTCTAAAGGACTGTCGGACTTCTAATTTGGCTTTAGAAAAAAAAAAAAATCCCAATGGATGCAAAAAAGCTGATCGCAACTACTGCAGCACAAGCGATAAAAGGAACACGCTGGATGAAAGGCAACAAAAAGTATTGCTTAGTAATAGCATTAGACATTAAAAATGCTTTCAACTGAGCAAACTGGTATTGTGTCATAGCTGCCCTACAGTAAAGAGGAGTCCCACCATATCTCATAAATACAGTGGCTAGTTGTTTTACTGGTAAGAAACTTGGATACGTTACAGATAAAGGGTGCAGAGAAAGGCTGATTATTGGAGGCGTACCTCAGGGATCAGTACTAGGCCCTACATTGTGGAACGTAATGTATGACGATATCCTGAGACTACCTCTCCCTGAGGAGCCATCCATCGTGGGTTTTGCTGATGACATAGCGATGACTATCGTGGCGAAAACTTTGGAGGGAATTACCACTACAGCGAATAAAACCACCGACGTGATCAAGAGGTGGCTGCGGTCAGTGGATTTAGATGTGGCGGAAGAGAAAACAGAAGCTCTATTAATCTCTTCTACTAAGACGTTCGAGAAAGTGACTATCCAAGTGGGAGATACGAGGATACAGTCACAAGAAGCCATAAAATACCTAGGAGTGATGATCGACTGCAGATTTTCGTTTAAACGGCATCTAAAATACACGGGCGAAAAGGCAGCGAAGGCAGCAATGTCGCTGGCGCGCTTACTGCCAAACTTGTGTGGCCTTAGGCAAGACCGCAGAAAGCTGATTGCAGAAGTGTTAACTGCGACAATAATGTACGGCTCTTCTGTGTGGAAAAAGGCCCTTGCTATACTGTCATACATGAGAGACATCCATTCAGCATACAGGCTATGCGCTCTAAGGGTGTGCGCCGCATATCGGACGGTGTCGGTTTTGGTTATCGCTGGCATGATACCAATCGACTTGCGAACTAAAGAAGGTATGTATAGGGCCGAATTTCATAGATTGTCGGCTGAAGCGGCTAAGCAGCGTGCAAAACAGCGACTAGTGGAAGAATGGCAGGAGCGCTGGAGCAGAGCGAGTAAGAGCAGATGGACGCACCGGCTCATACCCCATTTACAGCCCTGGGTGAATAGGCAACATGGTGAGGTTGACTTTTATTTCACACAACTAACTAGCAGCCGCGGTTGCTATAGGTTATATCTAAATAGGTTTAAAATAGAGCAGGACCCAATCTGTAGTTTTTGTGAGTGCATCAAAGACGCTGAACATGTTTTCTTTGTCTGTCCAAAATACCATTGCGAACAACAGAGGCTACAGACGGAAATTAGAGGGTTACCTCTCCCCGACAATCTTGCGACAAATATGTTGCACGACCTGAAAATATGGAAGGCGGTAGGAGTCTTCGCCGCATATATAATCAGAAAACAAAGACCCGAAGAGCGTCAGCGTAGGCTGTTAAGTAGTTCCTAAACGGCAACCCTCCCTGTGAAGGAGGGATGGTTTTTAGCGGGTTGAAGTCTCGCACTGCCCCAATGGACACCTGCTGATGGCTTTCCACCTCGCAAAAAAAAAACACGCATTTATACTTCATGGTCGCGAAACCTATTATATATTTAGTTCATGTTTGTCATTTTTTTCGTCTTTCTTTTAATACTGCTTCTTAAAACTAATGTGATTTATTTCTTACTTGTTGGGGTCCTCTTTCTCATTCCTTTCCCATCATAATGCCGTATTGCTTTTCTTTGCCAAATGACACAATCCTATGGTTCCTTGCATTTTATAAACCCCTTCATATGTTTTCCTTCGGATTAGGCTATTTTATCGATTATTTACATGCTTAGTAGGACTAAGTTTTATTTACCACTTTTTGGTAAGACGTTTGTTTAGTTGAATTTGAGTGTTAATTTCCAGTTTTAATGATACGTTTTTACTTAGGTTAAGTTTTAATTTTCAATAATGTGGTTTTACTTGTGCTTGAGTCTTAATGTCAACTTTTCACAAACTTTTTTTTCATTTTTTCTTTCTTATGTTTAAAACTTTAAAACAAATATATGTAAAATTACATTATTCGCATTAAATTCAACTAATTTATACAGCTTATTTATAAGTTAAATTAATATAATAAAATTTACTTTAATTTTTTGATAATTACTTTGTCGATTTTACATTAAGTAACACTCTGAGCATTGTGACTACTCCCGTTGATGTCCTTTCCCTTCTCCTCTTGAAGCTAATTTGATTGCCAAATCGTACCCTTATGCTATACAGACGGACTTCGGACTTTGTTCTCTTTTCATAAATAGTGCTACTATATGAGCGGAGAATTATAACAAGAGATCTTAACTAACGGAATTCCAATTTTTATGAATAACTCTACTCTTTTTGTGAAGACCATTGACAAAGCCGACCGATCGAAATCCACTACACTCATATACGCGAACTTACACATTCCACTTACATTACAACTGAGCGCAGCTGACTCCCCCAAACGGGGCGCCATGACTATTTAGCTATGTCGCCGATATCAATGGTTAACTTCTGGATATCGGAACGTATCCACCTATAAACAAATATGAGCATTTGGCAGCACAACCGTTTGACCTAGCTGGAACAAAAAACTTTGCAGTGCGCGCTTGCATGCAACTTAAAAATAGTACTTTCAAATGAAGGAATCACGCTCTCATTTAGCTTTGTACCGAACGGCTTAAAGTCTTTCTTAGAAAGGGGGTATAATTGTTCACACATCCAACATGGATGTGTATATCTTAATGGAGGAAAAGCGGATAAGACTGCTCGTAATTTTTACAGACATGCCAGAGAGTAATGAATAACTCAGAATTAGTCCTAAACTTGCAATATGATTAGCTTGTAATTACGTGTTTGGCATGATGGACCATGTATATTAATTTCTTTTAACCTTCTTTTAATAAAAGTAACATACGACGCAATCGTATTCGATCGCAATATGAAATTTTTTGGACTCCTCACGACATCTCACAGAGCATTTACTTTACAAGTATTCGTGTGAATATGAAGATCAAATCGCTATTTTTAATCGAGCCTAAAAATGTGTTAATTTTAAAATGAATGCGGTAGTGACCGCGATTATTTTTTCTTAATAATATCAGCGATGTGGGTATAAAATAAAAGACGTTGGAGACTAGAATACGAAAAGCATAGTGGAGGGTATGCGAGATTCGGCCCGTGCCGACTTTCTTAATTGTTTAATGCTTGCATTTTTTGTTTTTGGTTAAATGCAAACGTAGCATATTCATAAGCGTATCACTTGGTTTTTGTCTTTCTTTTCTTTTCTATTCTCTTCTTTGCTTTTGTTTATTTTTGTGGGCGCACGCTGTGCTATGCATACACTACACATACATTTAACACACCTACTGCTACTGTATTATTATTCTTTTTGAGGTGGTTTACATTTTCTCTCCTAAGTAATCGCTGTTGCGTATAGGCATTTGTTTATTACTTGCTACGAGCTTGTCATGATGAACAATTTTCTTTTCGTATTAGAATCGATTAATATATTCTTTTCCGAACTTCCATTGTACATGCATACACATTCCAAATCGTTTATAGTTTATTGTAGACACGTTTATTTATCCTAAGCCGCCTGTTGCAAATTTGCTAAAGCAAATTCATATAATCGTTAACTGCTTCTGTTATGAACACATACGTACGATTGCTTTATGTACATAATCACACAATTGATAGTAATTTCTTACCATTGGGAGTATCATACACTTTTCCGTGTGATTGATACTTAAATCTACATATTATACTTTTGTTTAATGCACAAAAGACTTCGCAAACATCCTCCATTCCTCTGTTCTGCTTCAACAGTCAACGGGGCCTCCAGACAGTAGGTGATGTAGCAAACGGGTGAACAATTAATCTTGTCAAAAAGGAAATTCTAGAAAGCAGAGACTATTACTCGACCACTCATAGGATTGTCGTAAAGCGGCTTCTTTAATTCAGAGACCTATAAGCTGCCAATGCTGTAGCACATGGAATATATCTTTTGCAAAACACCTATGTCAAAGAGTGGAGGCCCTGCGATGACTACGTTGAAATCCGTGTTCAAAAACAGCGACGGAGTAAAAACCGTGTAACCAGGCCCGCTTTTTCAGTTTTATTTTGTTATGTTATTACAAAAGTTACTGTTCCTTATGTACGCAGAACATAATTGCAAGTTCGTTATTTACGTGAAAATCAAGTCGATAAGCTTGCTGTAATCTCTAAGGAGGATGGCGGATTTTCCCGAAAGCCATACATTTTTAATTCTTACCATCTATAAAGATTGTTGAATCCGCCTATTAAGCAAAGGATCGCGACTAACAACTCAATGGCCGCGGGTTCAAATTTCAAGCGCGGTAGAGTTTTCAATGCAGGCTAGCATATGATTTAAGTTATCCGGTAGTTTTTAAAAATACTTTGGAAATTTATTTAAAAATACATAGACAATAAGTCGACTACCGCTCTTAAATAGCGGAATAATAAATCTTTCCTTCAATAAAAGAGGGAAAAGCGCCATTTTTCCGCGGAATATTAGATGCTTTCGTTTATGATTCAACCTAACTTTTGCTCAATTTCTTACTATCCAACTGGCAATTAAACTAGGCGGCAAGTGCGGAAACTGTTAAGATTTTAAATACGCCCAACAGGAACACACCACTTCACGAAAATAACTTGGTGGATAACTTCATAAGGATAACTTAATGGATTATTTTGAGAACAGTTTTGTTCAAAGAAATCTGCAAATATTTCCGCTATTTCATGCATGGACTCAGCAGTGGATGTGGAATATTTATCCTTCTCTTGGAGTTTGCAAATGAGTAATAGTGTTTGGAATTTTTTTTAAAATTTTTTTCAGACTGTACTTCACACACATTTCTTTCTCTAACGTGACATAGGCGGGTTAATGCGCGAATAAATATTTATTTTTAATTTTAAACACTTTAATTGCCTAATTTAATCTTATATGTTCCCAAAATAAATCCTTTTAATAAAAAGCGTTAAAAGTTACATTTATTTGTAGTCATAAAAAGTGCTTTCGTTTCACGGCGTTACAAAACACGTTTTTGAAATGACGCAACAATACAAAGAAAAGAATTCTCATTGTCTTAAAGTTATGTTAAGCATCACAAGCGAACATGAAAACAATTTTCATTGAAATGAGGATTCATGTGCTGCACTAAAATCGCTCATCGCAGTCTATTCCATCATCTGGCATATAATACCGCAAATCTTCCACTATCACTGTTATATGATTAAAAAGGTATTTTTGTTAGGGATTGATAACGAAAGAATGTTACTTAACATATATGTTGAGAACTGATCGATAGGTATAATCACGCGGAAACCAACAGACAACCCTTGATACCCTTGAGTGCTATATATATTTGTGCAAGAGATAGATGTCTATAACTTCTGTGTTTGTTACATTTTCCAGCTCAGCAGCTTGTAGAAGGAAGACGGCGAAGGAGAGGAATAGGAATTGAAATGTCTTACAGTGATTGCATATGAGTTACAATTCCATAAAAATAAATGTAAGTGTGTGCGGACCTATGTTTATATGTTTGTTCGCATTAAACATTCATGCTTGCTTACAGAACATGTAGATGGCTTTGTGCGCGAATGCACACAGAGCAGCATATGCTGTTATTTCAGTTTTCAGCGCAGAAATATGGTATTACGTCACCTGCTTTATTGATATCGTCATATATATATATATATATATATATATATATATATATATATATACATATATACATGCATATTATATAAACACGCGCATGCACACTTTATAATAGTTTATTGTTCCAGATATCGAGCTGCTATACAAATCGTCAACAATACCGTACAACTGGGTATTTTATTTACTCAGTCATAAATTGTATAGAATTCTTGCAGCGCATTCTTACATGATAGGATGGGTTAGTGCAAACGTTCGTATTAATGATTTACTTTATTGTATACACATGCGTTACAATCGTTAGCTAAATAATATCGAAATCGGGCACCAAGGTTATACGCGCACCTGATGCACAGCAAAAATGTAAGCAATTTGGTCAATATGAGATTCGAGGGGTTCAAATAAATGTACGAAAGTAGATATGGATCAAGTTATGAATATCCGAACAATTATTGAAATATTTTAGAGAACGCCTTAATGAAATATAAACGTAACTTATATGAATTATGAAGAGTTATATAAACAGAACTTCCATAGGCCAAATGACTACAGCAACCATTCGTGATACAAGGGCATACAATACAAAAAAATATAATAAAGTAGATGTTACAACATTTTGGAGACTGCAAGAGCTATGATTGCTAGCCGCTTGTAGACGTTTTTCAAGACATTAGTTTGATTTCCTAACTCTGTTTGGAGCTTTCGAACCCACAACGTAAGTCTTTTCTTAGCGCGTCAGGCACGTCTCTGCCTTTTTTAATGCTATTGATCCTTTTCTGCTTAGTGCAAGCCTTGATACGTTTTTCTTAAGAATATTGAAAACTGTAGCTCACCCGTTTTTTTAATTATGTAAGAGCTGCTAAGCGAAGAACGTGCTTTTTCGTTAATGCCACAAAAACTTCTATGCCTCCTTTTAACTACCTCCTAACACTTTTATCACTGGGAATAGAGGCATATTTTCTTAGATTTTCAGGAGAAGGCGTAACTGTAGAGGAGTTAATTCATCGAATACCTCTCACGAGAAATATGAAACTTGTGAATAATTCCAATTCATTTCAATTATGTACAGTACAGTGTTAAAAGAAGCCATTTTCCAGAAATAATTTGTACAACATTTATTGCCTACTTAATCAGAGAAACCAGTCACTAGCAAATGTCCTTTTATGAGGAAGTCGATCAGTTTTAGTAATTTATATGGTGATTCTGCCTGTGTATACCAGCCAATGCTGGTGTGGTATCCAAATAAATTAGAAAAAACGTAAAGAGGAACATTACAAGATAATGAAAAACAACTTGAAACCGAAATCTATTAAAAGCCCAAAATAACCAATGGGGTCATAACCAAAACCAACGCCATTTGAATCAATATACAGTGGTTCATATAAAGTGAATAATATAAATAATCCTAAAGAAATATTCATGTGAATAGTGACATTATCTTTCTTCTCAGTAAACCTGCGAAAATTGTATATATATAATATATAACAACAATATTATAGACATATTGTTATATATATATAATAGATTTATTACATATAAGACTACTATTACGCCACCAGTATGCGCAAAAAAAAAATTTTTTTTTTTCGGGGTAAGGGTGTATTGTATTTATAAAAAAAAAAAAAAAATAGATAAAACCCGAATTTATTTTTAATTATGTTTGCCAGCGTATTTGTTGGCAATACCTATGTCATCGCAAAATCAAATTTCACGAATTGTAATTTTGCTGATTTTTAATTTCCGCATATTTTGTTCGATTCCGTTATGCACTAATATATGTAATATTAACTTTATTTTTTTGTTATTATTATTCTTTTAGTGCTAAGAATTATATATAAGCGGAAGATTTTTGCATTAATTCAACTAATGTATATACATGAACAATGCATTCTTTCTTCATTCTAAAAATGTCCTTTTATTCTGCTGGCGTACCTGCAGTTAACGTTCCCCAGCCCCTCCTGTTTCAATTGCCATATCTGCTGCACTCCCATCCTATTCAATTCAATTTCCTACTTCTCCCGACGCTGAATTTATTGCCATTCGGACGAAAATCACAAGCACTTTTGCGGTCAGTGCCAGTTTCAGTAGATTGTTGAAAATAATCGGCGGTAAGCAGCTATAAGTAACTTGCTCCTATATCCCCCAAATACGGATATCGCTATTTATTAAACACATGCTGTCCTCATTTGTGACATGGTCGAAAATCTAAATCTACTGATATAATCATAGCGTTAGGGGACTTCGATTTGTCACAAGTCACTTGGTGTTATATTGATAATTTTGGTATGGTCCCAACTTCAACAACTAATAGATCGAATTGTTAATTGGTCTTAGTTGAGTTTCACGTGTAAGTAAATAAAATATGCAAATAAAATAAATAAAAAATAAAAACGTAATCTTTGGTCGAATAGAACCTCTAAACTGATGAACGAATCAATGTTTTCAATCAATGTGGATCGACGAAATTCTCAGTACTGAATGACTTCCTTTTTAAGAAAGATTTCATTTCATAAAATTTAACGAGGCCATGTAACCAAATTATTTAATTCAATTTGAACGCGACACGATTACGAGTCCAACTAGAAGAAAGAAAACGGTTTAAAATCGTCAGCGCACATTAACTTCTGGCTAGATTTAATCACCGAGGGGTGATCGTTAATGTATAAATTATATAAAAGGTGTCCTAAGTGACTGCTAAGCTGGAATGGAAAAATATAAGATTTAATAGCAAAAGCTAGATGCTGAGTAACACTTCGCTCAAACAATTTACTCAACTAGCCGATGCCGCTATAGTACTCAACGTGGTGTATATTTCCACATTTGTGAATTGGAATAAGGAAACTACTCTTCCAACACAAAGGATGAACACCTTATTTCAAGGACTGATTAAAAATCATTGAAATAACACCACATAGCTCGACAGAGCATGCTTTAGGTGTACGTCTTATCAGATTCAGGCGCAGAACTATACTTTACAGACCTTAAACCATCTAAAAGATTACTTTCTGAAATGACGAAGTTAGGGATTAAAAACCGCTTCTCTACGCACTTTATGCTTATTGAGCTGAGCCAATGTAAATATAATTATGAGCTGTTTAGTCGGTTTACAGTTGTTTGCAGAAACCTAAATGATGTCTGTCACTTAATCTCAATATCGGATCCTTTAAAGCCTATCAAAAGAATAGACTTTAGACTATCTTATTGCGCGCGATTTGCCTATGTCTATGCCTATGTTTAAAGTAGCTTTTGAGATAGCTTTATTTAATAGCATCTAACAGTATCGGTTGCCAAGCTTCTGCATGTTAGCGATGGCTTAGGGGTTCACTTGCAATTTCGTTCTGTACTGGTTGTGGGGGGGCCTCTGTGCTAGTTGTGGACACGCTTTCTTCTTTCTTATTCATTTACTTATTGTTTACATTGCGTTGTAATTTTTTTTCTTTACTTCTCCATATATACCTTATACTAGTTTTTACTATTAATTAGTATAAAATTTACTTTTAAGAGTCAATTCAACTCGACTGTTAATTTATTTTAGTTGAGTTTCATTTGTAAGTAAATAAAAATAAATAAATAAATAAATGTGTGTAGCGCGTATTTTTTGCCTTTCTTTTTCCCATTTCTTTTTTTATCCACGTATATGTACTTTACAAGTTCCTTTTCTCTCCATTGGTTCTCAAAAGAAACAAACCAGCTTCATTATGAAGTATATTCAATTTTACTACAAAATTTTCAGATATTAAATTTTTGAAATTTGTTCCACAGCGTAATTTAACTTTAACATCTTCGGAGCTTTTAGTTCACAAAAAATATGTATATAAAGCTCTATTGCCCTTGTAAACCTGTCTGTTATTTTCCAGGTCTACCGCATAGATAATATTTACATTTTTATATTTGTAGCATATTTTCACACACACACACACCCACAGAACCCAAATGGTCAAGATTTGTTAACCGAAATACTAAACCACTAAATATTTTCATACTTTTACCCAACAAAACTATCTTTTTCTCCTTTAAACTCATGCAACACAAAAAAGCATAAAATCAGTGCCTAACTGTTGCCAAATATTTAAGCGGACAAAATTTCGTAGCTAGAGAGTATCAACGTTAAAACCGAATCTTAAATCACTTACAATACATTGTACTAATGAAACATAAAAAGCGTTTTCTAACATTTTATTTTACTGAGGTAAGGAAAAGCTCCTCCCTATTAAAATTCCGTCAATGTGTGCAAAGACCATTATTGCTAAAAGAGATGAAATGCAAGTGATTACTGCATTTATATCCACATGAATGTGTCAATATTGAATGTACCCGCAGTTTCTGGCAAACAAAATCACTACGAGACGCCGGTTTCAGCCGCTAGAACCGAGTCCGCTTCTCATGTTGAAATTGTTGGCATTTCGAGTTGGATTTCCCTGTATATCTCCGAGGGTGGGGAATTTGAAGTGCCGTGTTCTGCGTTTGTTCCCACTTCCAATTTTTTAGGAATATTGTTACATATGCCTACGTCACAATTAGCTTATAAGGAAAAGAGAAAAAAAAACGAGAACTTATTGACGTCAATGACGAAAGTAAAATTTCGCTGCTTATATCTCTTTATTATAAACTCCAACCTTCCGTATCGCATATGTCACGCCACGTCAAAGACAGGGAAGGGTTGAGCTGAAGTCAGACCGGAAGGTGATCGTAGTGCATTTGCAATGACTAGAACTTTTGTAATAAACCTGAGATACTAATATATTTAAGAGAATTTTAATGGTCGACATAACTGCCGCTACCATTCTGAGGCGCTGTTGTTATGGGCAGCTACAAAATTAGTGAACTTAATCGGAGTATTTTGCACGCAACGTCGAAACTTTACGTGAGGAAAGAAACAAAAATCAAAAGTTATCGCATGAACGTGAGAAAAACGCGCTGAAAGACAATTTCAGCAGACTGTAGTCTAATTTTGTTTTTCTTTTTTGATAAAACCAATATTAGGATATGTTCTCCATTAGTGTAACACGACGACCGTCAGAAAGAACTGACAAAAGCCAAAAGATAGGAAGAGTGACCTAGTGGGTGTGTGCCCAATCGATAGGTGCTATACCTGTGCCGACTGGCGCTGAGTATATCTACGACCAAACTAAACACTTGAAATTTGACCTTCGCAAACCGGTTTGGTATTGCTAAAAAGTTGTCAGTTTATTGTGCTTCAGCGGGCTATCGGTTGAGATTCTACATTGGCCAAAGTTTCCAAGATTTTCCCTTTGTTAAATAAAAAACCAGTTACCTTCCATTAAAAGATTTCTCCTTCGCATATTCTGGCTGAGAGGACTGAGAACCATTTAATTTTGCTAATGCAGGTCTTGAACTGCACTGGATGTAATGTACAAAGATGTTCTTCTGGAAAAAGAGAACTCTTAAAATCTTACTCTACCCAATAAAAGAAGGAACCGACTCGTAAAGTCTATTAGAGACTGTCGTTTGCAGTTTCTTTAAAAACTATTGGAATTATTGTCGTAATACGCACCACAACTAATTCTAATTGCGCCTATAAGAAAGCAAGTAAAACTTTTATGAAAAAGTGCCAATCGATATAAATATTTCGTGGTAAGTTAAAACAAAAGCAGGCTTGAAGTGAAGTGAGTCTCGTGTATGTTGGAAAATGCTAGCGACCCACCGAAATTCTGAATATACCGTTTAACCAAGTATACCGGTTTATTTATTAGTTCGGTATAAACGAAAACATAACCGAGCTGTGTGTGTGTGCAAAGCCCAAATAGAAAACCAAAGGTTGGAAGCCACAAAATCATAAATATTACATTTGTGTGTT
The DNA here is from genome assembly GCA_001077435.1 of Glossina morsitans morsitans. Classification (NCBI taxonomy): domain Eukaryota; kingdom Metazoa; phylum Arthropoda; class Insecta; order Diptera; family Glossinidae; genus Glossina; species Glossina morsitans. The sequence continues at coordinate 23,648 of CCAG010018957.1, read as the reverse complement.
GTTTGGTTTCGAAAGAGTTATCTAATTCTCATAAACCACGGACACAACAGTAAGCAGTAACATCAACATTAACAACAATGCCATCAACAAAGCAAAGCTTGAAAAAACACTTTCCTAAAGCATACTTTTGGGCAAAGTGTTTAAAAAACAAGTAAAACGAAAAATAGATGGAGTAAAAAACTGTATACTTGTGGCATTTCGAGCAATTCTAGCAAACACGAAACTAAAGGGAAGACGAAAAAGAAATAAACTTTATAAATAAATGCAAATTAATGTTTAAAAGGGATGAGGAAGGGATACCGGCGGGAAGCGAAAAGCAAAAGTGTGGAGTGTTATAAATTATATAAGAGTTGATGTGAGAAAAATGTTACTAAACCAAAAAAAAAAAAAATAAATGAAAAAAAGTTAAAAAAACACAAACAATGGAAAAAATCATAATAAACTGAATAAAATATATGTAGTACACTTACACACACCCACACTTAACTATAGGGTAAAAGAATTTTCTTTTTGCAACTTCAACAGAATTTACTCTGTATGTAAGCAGATAGACACTTCAGTACTTTACTTAGCTCTCAGGCTTATTATGAAATAGTTGTTGTTATTATCATTTTTTGTTTAATAAAGAATCGAGTGTGAATAAGTAAATGAGCGACACAAAAGCCACAAGCATAATGAACAAAACAAAAAGAAAAAATATGTAACTACAAAGTATCCAGCAACTTATAAATAAAAATTATACAAAAAAAAATAATAATAATAATAATATACAAAAGATTGAAGTGAGAAAAAGTGCATAAAGCAACAACGAAAATTTTTGCAATTATAACTAAAATTATTAAAAATAAAAAAAAGATATGAAGGAAAACTGAAAAGAGGAACAAACAAAAAACAAAAACCCAAGCGATAGACTACAGCCGAAACGAACTTTTGTAACACAACAAGTGAGAAATGAGCGTAAAAGTGGCAACAAATTATTCAAATTATACCCTTTCCACAACATGCCTCAAACATCAACAAACAATATAAATATATGAACCATTGCACCACCAACTGTACGCGTACGTAATAATGCGAACAGTAAATACTTGTATGAAAATAATTCATGTGTTTGTGTATATGTATATTATTCTGTGTAAGCAAAACAAAAAAAATTTAAGAACTTGCCACTAATTGCACAAAAGCAAATTTTATAATTAGAAAAAGTGCCGCAAAAGTTATAGCAACAACAATAGCAACACTACAAATAAGCATTCACTTTAAATGAAAAAAGAAATATAAAACACGATAGCTGAACTCGTTTACAGGCCCAGTTTAAACACCCGTCGCAAGCACCAAATAAATGCATTTTACAGATTATTGCTGCACACAGTTCATGTTCACTCCTCTTTATTCGAGATTCGAGCGGTCGATTCTTTGGACCTTATAAAGGTTTAGACTTGAAATTGCTTTCCTGGCAAGTTACCATAAAGTCGAACCACTTTGGAGATGGCAAATACTTACGTAAACGTTGAAAGGCTTTCCTTTTTTCTTTACTGCTTGTCCGTCCTATTTATTATTTGTCGAAGTCTATAGATTATTGTTCAGAATTTAAAAATCAAAATTATTTCTAGTTATTCCCCGTTCTGAGCCTGTTTGTAATAACATCGAGTTAAATCGCTTACAGCCTGTGAGAACGAATTTCGCCTTCTTTTCTATTCTACTCTAAGCATCGTGGATGGACACGCGGACTACATTTACTAATCTCGCATAATACAAACATTACCAAGTTTCGATGGTTACCCCTAAACCTCATAATCATTATTTGGAATTTACTATACCGCTATTTGTTGCCCAAGGATATAAAAAACAGTAGAAATTTTTCAATGTTCTCCACAAGATATCGCTCTTATTGCAATTTTGTTGTTACATTTTTAAGACCAATTCGTCTTGCTTCATTACAATACAAATATATATGCATGTCTACGTGCTCATCTGTGTGCGTATTTAAGGTATTAACTGTAATAACTCTGTTTTGTTTCTTTTTTTGCCCGTCTGTGCTATAGTTCTTAACAATTTTCAGATTCTCTAAGTGTGCTACACGTACTCATTTCATAATTTACTCTAATTCTGTTTAACCGTTTCTGACACGAGAAATATTCGTTACATGCGAATGCATAAACCATTTAAAATTGGATGTGTATGTGCTTGTGTGTTTATGACTGTTACAAATATGATGAGTGCTTGTTCTATGCATTTTTTTTTTTTAGTTTCTCCTTTTCTATTTGAAATTTTTATTCTAACAGTGTTTACCTTTCCAAGAAGGACAGTGGCAGAGACTGTTTTGGTTGCAGTGTTGCTAATTAGATTAACTTATTTACGTGTAGATCTGAAAATTTCTTTGCATTTGATCGATCAATCATTTATATATAAATAGCAGAACTCTAAGCAGTTTTTTCTCTTCATTAAATCGTCTCGTTACTTGTTAATCTCAATAGTTCACAACGCAAAGCAGAAAATTTGCAAAACAATCAAACACCTCTCTCGTTTCCCGTTACCGGTGGTCGAACGCGTTTCTCATTTATATTTCAGTTTGATATAAAACCCAAGGTTTGATATTTCAGTTTGATATAAAAACCAAGGTTTGATATTTCAGTTTGATATAAAACCCAAGGTTTGATATTTCAGTTTGATATAAGACCCAAGGATTGATATCTCAAGGTTTTACGTAACCGTATGACATATTGTATGCTATGTTGTGTCGCTTAAACGTACTTTTCGTGTACTTTTTTTACATGACTTGTTGTTGGCGTTGTTCTCTTTCTTTTGCTTTTCCTTATTTTTTGCTTTGATAAGCTTCATATTGTACGCTTTTGAGTGTTCTGGATATTTATTACATATATTTGTACATTTGTCTTTTATTTTTATATATAAAACGAGAAATATTTATTTTTAATGGTTTTAGAATAAAAAGAAAAAAACGGGGATAAAAGAAAAACCAACAGAAAACAAGAATGCAGAAGGAAGGAAATTTCGAACAAATGTAGTGCAAAATTTTACTAGGGCCAATGATAGACAAAGCGACGTAATAGGACACTTGAAAAGTGTGGGTATAAAACCGAAAAACAGACTTTTGTTCAGTTTATGCTTCACTGCGAGCTTACGCTCTGACCAATTTGGTCTATTTTCAGTACCAGCCTGCATCCAAAAATCATGTCCATGTGTTTGCAACAAGAAGAGTGCCAACGACTCTAATCCCACAGACACACAGATGAACACATGCAGCTTATCCAATGGAAATTTTCCTGCTGATCAAGTATATACACACTTGATAGGGTCTTTGAAGTTGCAAACACCTAGCATCTTTCAGCGATGGATATAGAGGGTTATGAATAGTATACCGCTCTGTACGCCCCAAGATCAAGTAAAACATATTTTTTTTTTTTTTGCAAAAGTTTTTCCTTGCAGCAATTGACTTGCGACTTGCGTTTTTTTTTTCAAAATGAGTAAAGACGGTACCAACGTGGAAAACGGAGCTTTTCATGCCCAAATTTCCATGAAAAATAGGGAAGTCACTGCGTTCGATATTTGTGGTGCCCGTGCGACCTCGTCATTTAAAATCAAAAAATCACCAGTAAGATGTCGTTTTCGATGAAGAAGATATGCTATAACACTTTTCATGCTAATGCTGTAGTTGGACGACGTTTTTGAACTTTAAAAAGCAATGCTCGCATCAGTAGCAAAATAAATAAGAATCGCGACTACTAAGCCATAAAAATAAGGCGTTCAAGTTGCAGTTCGTATAAATACAAAGCGTGCCAGTTGCAAATTGCCGTTTAAAAATAAGCCATTATCTGATTTTTCCCTTTACAACGTTTCTAAAAACAAACCCTTTTGTTTAGATGGAGATTTAATGGAAAAGCAGATACGGTTCAATGAAACTTCGGATATGTTTTTACAGTCCTTCACAACATTTGCGTGAACCATAAAGTGCAGAATCCGGAAATTCAGGAATTAACTTCTTCAGCTCCCACATTTTATTTTAACGACGATATCGACGTTTCGCTAGTGGTCTCGCAAGTATGTGAGGAAATAAGAACCGGCATATCTCCTGCACTTTCATATTGAATTGTACGGAAGTAAAAGATATAAGGAATGTAACAAAAGGTTTGCTTTTATTTATATAACGCGAGACTAATTTCCAATTCATTTTAAACCACTATATGTTCTTTGTAGTTGTATCCATAGAACTGGTGAGACATTCATATCCTACTTACAATTTCTTGTTTGTTTTTAATACTAAGTGAATGGTCGCGTGTTCAAACCTCTAGTCCAATAGGAGCTTTTCATTCGGATAGCGTTTAAGTTCCGAAAGGTTGTTTACATCAAAACTTTGAGTGAATTTCTTCGATTTATTCACTTTTTTCGAAGAATAGACAATAAGTGAAGTGAATAAAAATTTCAATTAATGTTGGATTCTCTTCACTAGTCCGAAATTTCTTAGCAAACGCGCATTTTGAAAAGTTTTTTCATAGAGAAAACTAACCCGATTATACTTTAAAGCCCCATTATTAACGGATACTTTGCAAAATATATGGTTTGAAATAATATCTTCTGGATGCTGCAGCCATATTTAAACTATCAAAACCATTCTATCTGCTCTCAGTAAGGTTACCACATTTTTGATGGGACGATGTATGCCCCAACTACGTTTAGAAGTTAGCTAAATTATGTACCGTTATAATCGCTCTTACGCTGCAACTTCGCGTGCAGCTTTACAATTTACAATGGCCTTAGTTTTTACCTTCGTGGTTCAGTGACGGTTTTGTTGCGAAGCGAGTACACAAATTATTTGCAAGACACCTTTAGCTTTCGTAGAAGTGACCGCTTGAAGAACTTCTGATGGGATTATTTCAAGCCATTAGTCTACGCCAGTATATACCAGAGCCTATTTAACCCTTAATAACGAATTTTAGACCAAATTTAGTGAATAAAGAAAACGGGTTCATTGAGTAAGAAAGTCGTGGTGGCCACTTCTTTACAATTTACTTACACGGGGCTGCGTTTTCTCAATACTTTCTTTAGTTTTTTTCTTAAACAAATCCTATAAGTTTGTTTGTTAATTAAATCTTATCTGTGTGTGTATACGTCCGGCTGCCTTTTGTTGTAATTATTCAAAGCACATGCATCTATCACAGGATAGATTTCAAAACTAGTGTCAATCAATCTATTTTGCAAATAAAAATGAAGTGAAATTCATACAGTTGAGCCAAAAAAGCCACTTTTTTGTTTTCCATTAGAGCGACATTATCGCTTTTTTACCCGGTTTTGTGCTTATGCTGACTTATATGACCGACCTAATGGTTATTTGATGCTGTATCTGCAACTTCAAAAAATTGCTTTCACTGCAATCTTATTTTTATTCAATTTTATTTTCTTCTTTTTCCATTTTCTCGCCAATTAATTTGAAATTATTTTCAACTTATTTTTTTTAAATTTTAAATTGAAAGTGAGTAATAAATAATGGATTCAAGCCAAATATGAATGCAGTTTTCGGGTAAAAAGAACTGAAATATTTAATTTTATTCTTGAGAAGTTTATGATACATTTTAAGTTTTCTAATTCTACTCGTGGCTCCGTCTGTTTTACAGTGCTGTGATGTATTGCCGGTTCTATCAAAAGATTTTTATAAGAAATATTCCTTGTCAGCTGTCGAGCCGCGTCTAATTGCCCGCATTTAAAATTTCCGAGCAAACTTTTTCGCTGGGAATGTTTTTTAACACCAAAACCGTAACAAGTACGCGATCTCATTTTGATCGTTTTTAATTCTCGATCTTCAAAATAAGACGGCTAAAAGCATGTAATCCTCCAACCTTTTTTGGTGTCATTCATCTATTTGCATGAAGTCGGTTTTAAATATCTATAATCATTTTCTTGCTATATGGTCTAGTTTTGCAGATGCCGACGACATGTACCTATTTCTACTAAAAGGGATCATTTTGACTCCCTATTTTTGCCAATTTTCCACAGTTGCAAAAAAGAAGAAAGGATGCTGAGATTTGGATACACATTGCTTGATCGATTAAGAATGTAGTGTTGAAAATTGGGCGGAATTTGCTTATATGCATGTGCGCACTATCAAAGAAAATGAAACCACCTCGGATAAAGGCCAACATCCTTTCCCTGTCTTTGCCTGTAACTTTCGATCCCGTAAACATATTTCTGGAAATCTCTAAGCCAGATACTCGTCACGATCACGTCCATGTTCAGTTAGAAAAAAGCCCTGATCGGCTTATTAGTATGGCCACGATTTAGTGTAACACATATTAGCATTTTTTTCACCCAATTGCAAATAAATTAGAAGTAAAGTAAAGTAGGAGTAAAATTTTATTGTTGATTGCGGGCATATTAGTGAACCGATCAGGATCAAACATGCAGATGGACTTAACGCACTTTTAGATTCGTCCGTTTTCGGAAATATCTTAACGGGATGCAAACTTATAGAGAAGAGCAAAAAAAATTATCGTCTTTTTAAAGCGATTTTATTTTCCTATTTATGATTGGTGTGTATGAGGTTATGTTTGCGCCAAATTTCAGCTTTCTGTCTTCACTTTTTGCTGCTGTGACATGTCGACGAATATGATCCCTTTTGCTAAAATTAGATGTACGCAAAACGTCGGTAATTGTAGTGTTAAAAAGTGAACTCAGTCACTTTTACTAGATTGAATTAACTTCTTCTTCTTTTTTTGCGTGTGAAATTTTTCTTTATTACGATTTTGATAAACGAACCCTTTCCGTAGGCATTAATTATATACCGAAAGCAATTCATTATTGTAAACGTACGTGAACGTATACCAATCAATTATTTCCATTGTAATCACGTAATTAGTATATATATATATATAGGCATGATGTAACAATTACATCGTGCGCACCTACACACTCAATGTATATATACAAAGGCAATATAATAATATGCTATAAATCAGTGCCCATCATGAACGCACTGTAATTATTTTGAAATTCAATGAATTTCTCTTTCCTTCTTATAATATGAAACGAGATACCCTAGAAGAAAGGGTTGTTACACAGTAAATATAACATAATTATAAAAATTAATACTCTTTTCAACTTAGTTAATTACCACAAAGAAATTATAAATCAATCTGTATACATCGATAGCGTATAAAGCGCCGCAATGCCACAAGAACGCAAACAGATAAAGTACGCACGTAAAGGACAATAAGAGAAGCTAAAGTAAATCGCATTATTATTATGTGCGTGAAAACTATAATATTTTACAAATTTTTAACGTTGGCTAATATCCTACACAAGTCTACCATAACTACAAAGGTGTTATGACTTTGGGCGACTGTTGAAATGGTTTTTCCTTTTTAATGTCATGAACATAATATGGTGCTAATTAGCGAAATGTCTTATGTTATAATGGCCACAATGAATACAGAACATTTCGTTAAAGTAATCGTGAATTTATCGTACATTCGTGTTGTTGGTGTGGGTGATATAAAAATTTTTAAATTTCTACTAAAGAGACCAAAACTCGCAGATTGTATAAATTCTATCCCAAACGTAATACAAATCAAAAGGCCTATCAAGTAATGCTATATCCACGGAACTATAGACGAACGACCATGTTTTACACATTCATACATGAGTCGTTAATCTTAACGCAGTTTGCATATAAAAACGATAAACTTGACTCTAGCATACTAAAGTTGCGTTCCGTGGAACGCGGGCCAACATCTTTTATATGCACTGCAAAATTTAGCTGGACACACTGGCATGTCGCGACAATTAGCCAATGGTTTGCTTTTGCACCTGATAGCTTTACAACTGATTATGCATTTTCAGTTTTTAAAGAGAATTAAAGAAAATCTGATTCCAGACGGCCACTATGAAAGGCATAAAAATACATTAAAGGATATTATAAGGTATCCCCAATCATTGCTACGGTAAGCAAATTGCTCATAGCTCTTGCAATAACAAACACACGGCATCGGTTTCGTGAGAAGCATCAGCACCATCGAAGCATTTATAAACCACCAATGGAGAACCACACATATGGAGAATTAAGCTAAATGATGAATTTGTTGGTGTGAACAACTTGATGGAGAAAGTGTATCAAAATCGATGGCAGCATAATAGTGGCCATATCGCTTTCTAGCGTGAATACACGTTAATAGATACGTTTCCCAATGTGTAAATGAGAAAATGTTGTTGTTCGTTAAAAGTAAGATTTACTTTATTGATGCTACAATAGCACTACGCTTAGGGAAAAATTCGCGCTTATTGTACTAACATTTAGTCAAGAAAAAGTTCATAGCTTTTTTCAACAAACATTCAAACAAATTTTTCTTGTATTTTAAATGAAGTTCATTAAATGTGATTAGGTTCAATATTTCTTATGAATACATAATCGTGTGCTATCTTTCTGAGAAAGCCACTACGTCGTTACTATAGCATTTCTCGGGGGTTTTTGGACGACAAACTTAGTTTAACAGACTTTCTCGAAATTAGACTAACGACGATCAAGACATTGTGCAAGACATTTGTGCAAAAAGAGAACAAATATTATTCGAAAAAGTAAAGGTCGGGACTATTTACTAGACGCTAGTGACGTAACGGAACATTGCGCCTTTCCTACAGATCAACTTTGAAGGCTTTAATCGCATCAGCTGTTAACAATAAAGAGGGGAAACAATCGCCTGGCCAAATTGAAGCCACTATGTACGATGCGCTTTTAATTGCATGGAATACAAAACGCCATCTTTCACCATAAATCATTCCAGATCATTATCAAACTATTTGAATAGGAAATTAAATAAAATTGTTCACTATTAATGTTTAGCCCCACAGCGATTTCATAAAGAATTGAAGAATTTATCGATGACTCGACCTTGGAAGCGCGGTGTTTTTAACAAAATTTTCAAAGTAGAACTACGGCAGTTACGTGCTACTAATATTTGAAAACATTTAAACTATCGAAAACTACGAACTCTTTTACAGATCTCCAAACTATTATTGATTCCGCCGATGTGATATAAAATACAGAGAATATTCTTGCAATTTTAGCACATTTTGAGAACGTAATTGTAGTACATTCAGCTGAATTAAAAAATGTTATAATGTTTTGTGTTTCAATTATCAATAGACTGTCACCATTTACATGCATTACAGAATGGCATCATATAGTTAGCGTTGCCAAATTTTCGCCACGCCAAACCAATGACAGTCACAGTATTACTATGTTTGCTTCCCTTTGTGTTATTAATCTGTAATGCTTTATGATTGCTATACTATAAAAAACGAATTATGTTACGATATGTAGATGTATTGAAATAATACTAAATGCATGTGAGACAGGTATTGTGTTAAATAAATAAAAGTAAATCGACCGTACAATCCATCATTTATCGTAAAATCAATTATTCGATAGGAAATTTTTTTCAGCCTAACGTCTTTCGTGAACGAAAAGTTTGGTGTTTCACATTATGTTTTCTGGGCTTTCAAATAACCATCGGCTGAGAAACTTCTAAATTAATCAAACTGCTTTTGTTTCCCGGCTGCTGTTTGGTTCAAATGTTTCTCATATGTTATTATGATGCAGATTTAACATCATCGGTTGTAAAATTGATTTCGTTGAATACTTTCTTAATACATACATAAATGAATTTTTATGACGTTTGCAGATCTCGATCATTGGAGGGGCGTCTTTTAAACAGTTTCATCTTTCAGCTGATATTCGTTATAAAAAAATGTTGCTTGTTCTAATAGAACATTTTCAGAAGCCACCCGTTTTAAAGGCAACTTCGCTCTTGGACGTTTCTATAGTCATTACGATGAAAGCAAAGTATTTAATAAATTGTTCTTTGCTTAAATAAGTTTACATTTTTTCTGTTGATGCAGTTTTTCTAAAAATTTTTTGCTCTATTGCATACTCTTTATGGTAAATAAATGGAAACTTAAAGGAAAAGCAAATCCTGAGGCTTGAAAAATCAACTTGGGGGCTAATCAAAAAGTGTCCACCACCATGACAAAATAGCTTCACTGAAAATAATTGTACAGCCTCGAGACGCAGCCAGCAAGAACTGGCCATTAAAGGATCTACTTTTATAAAGTCTTATGGCTGAGACTAATCCTCGTTCTGCAATTCAATAACTTTTTCTTGCATTTTTTTCTTGACTTCCGACTCCTCCTTTCTTCTTCTATTGTTCTTTCAACCTTCTTTGTTTATATAAATAATTTTATATAAATTTCTTCCACTTTTTTTTCTAACACTAGCACAATAATAATACCGTACATTAATGAATATTAGGTGGGGGCACCCGACCAAAATAAGTATATGTTTGTAAAAACAGTATTTAAATGCAATTACCATACAAACCGAATATTGAAACAACAGATGATATATGAAAATGGAGCGACACACACAGATGAGGACAACGCAGTATGCTCAAAAGCAAAAAAAAAGTCAAAAGAGAAAGCTTTCAATGGCATAGTTCGCCAACGTAATAGCCTACTTTGTTTTCTACCGGTGATGTTTTTAAGATCTGAATCATAACGCTTTTTATTAGTATCGTAAAAATTTGTACAATCCATTATAATGTTATTCTGAACTTTATTAACCCAACTTCCTTTATTAGATCGTTCTATCTCTTCTAAAGACATTTTTCATTAATCACTACTTTCCATAAACTACGTATTGTTACAAATTTCCGCTTTGCTAAGATACAGTTCGTATCACTAGATCGTGGTATTGTTTTCAAGAGAAATGCACTTCAGAATTCTTTTAACTTCAAGTTTCTTTATTTACAATCTATTCTTTAAGGCTGGGATTAATTGCATTTTACTTTGACGATACTCCCGACTTCTCAACTTTAGTATGCTTTTTCGACTCAAATGTTCTTGCCTGGCTCAAATATTCTCGTACTAACTCGACTAACTCTACCTTCCGCAAATAGTCTATTTATATACATTTTTACAGGCATCTTACTATTACCCAACTTCATGGCTTCATTTTTAATCCGTTGACCTGCTATTCTGCTAATCGTTTTCCCCGGCCAGCAGCTGTATGGCACGCCGCGCATGTGCACCGGGGTTTTTCCCGGTCTGTTTTTCTGCTAATCTTTTTCGTCCGCCGGCAGGTGCTAACACGCCATGACTATGCACTATGGAATTTATTACTTGGGAGAAATCAATTAGATAGCATTAACTGGATCTGGGTTTATCGTAAAAGTATATTTTATGAGCAATTTGGGTTTCGTGTTCGTGACTATTTGCATACTTAAGATTTTAAATTGAAATAAATACCAGATGCTTTTTCTACTATTGTTTTGCAGTTAGCTTCGCACAAAACAGTGATTTCCAAATTTGCACATGAATAGTAGGCGAATCGATCATGTACAACATTGAAAAAATTAATTGTATTTGCTTTTATTTTCCCTAAAAAGCGAAATGTTTGGGAAAAAGATCAGTTTATCGGTAGAATTTTCCAATTCGAGATGTTTTCCTGTAGAACCCCGGAACCGTCAAAAAGACATTCCTTACAAAGTAAAAATGTATAGATATTAGACCAATGAAAGCACTTATGCTTACAAGCAACTTGTAAAGCATTGAATGTTTAAATAATGCTTTAGCTTAAATGCAACGATCGAAAATTCTGCATCTTTAGGGCGCTGGCGGTCCGCAAGCTTGCCTGACTGAACAGTGTGCAAGTACAACGTGGCATCAATAGTCTAACGTTTATTGCTCTCCAAAGTGTTTCAAATAAACGTACACAGAAAATGCGTTGCAAAACACAAAAACCAGATGGAGCAACAGAACTTTCGATTTAAAATGACACTAAGCAAAATACGTTGTGTGCTATGAAGTGTTACAAAAAACTAAAAGTATTTTATGCATAATATAGGCAAAGAAGAAATCATAAAAAACAATAACAACAAAACACGACACAATATGACAAAACATTGGAAACCGAGAATTGCAAAACATAACTGCATCAAGTGTTGCACACAGAATAAACGAAATGTGGAATAAAGGTTCCAATACGCACTTTTGCCAACACTTTCTCCTCTTGCTGCTCTTAGCAAATAGATCAAGAAAACAACGACCTTCCATTACGCACTAAATGTGAACCATGAAAATAATTATTTCCTTTCTTTGAAGAATTTTTACCAATAGGTATTAAACCCGAAGATACCTATTTAGTATTTCCTCTTTTTTATAGCTCAGCTCTGCCGGAAATATCCGCATTTGTTCAGAACTATTCTTGGTCTGTTCTTGAAATCTTTGAAGGTATAAATAAAAAAAAGGTTTCTAGTTTTTTTTCTCATCGATGGAATATCAAACATAACCTTTTCTCAATAGTTATTTAAAATAGAAAAACGACAACAGAAATTATTAGTTAAACTCATTGGTTTTAATCAACGCATGGTAGGGCGGATTTCTGGAAACGACTAAGCAAGTAAAATGCAGGCAAATGAATGCATGATACTTGCAATTGAAAATATGTTGAACATGAAGTTATTACAGCGATTGACCCCGGCATATGTAGAAAAGATCCGCTTGAAAGTTGAATTTCCGACTTTTCTCAGCACGTTTTCGAAATTCTAGTTACAGCGAATAATAGACACTTTTTATATTCGTTCTTTTTAGCAAATAAATGATTTTGGGATGTGAGTCATAAGTATGTAAATGTGAAATCGGAATCGGGCAATTTTGTTCACGTTCTTGCTGAAATGTGTGACCCATCGATGCAAACGGGTGACAGTCGGAAGTGCTCGGGTCTAGCGCTTCCCGCTTGAGTGCTTCCAACATTTTGTGAACCGATCTTGCCTATGCCGAACAATGGCTTTGAACGATGAATGCCTCAAATCAGTTAATTGTTGTTAGTAACGTTTGGTATTAATAGCTTTAGCAGATTATAACAGCTAATAACAGACTATGGGCTTTTGATTCCACAAAACACGAAATATCGTCGCCTCGCGATAGAGATTCGATCTTGCCCTAGATGTCGTTGGTATGCCTGGATCCACATGAATTATTGCGCCTGCAATTCTAAAAAAAACTCACTTCCTATCCCCAGTAACGATACAAAAAAGACGTTTCTTTTGACACGCAAGACGACCTGTTCAACGCTATTGCAAGCTACGCTGTTTTGCGAGACTGCCAATGATGCGGTTTAACAGTACATACATTGCTGCCTACATCCTTTCTGTGGGAAAACTCCGATATAGTATCCACATGCAACGTATAAAAATTTGGACATATGACTACAAATTTCGGTCACATATTTGATACGTTAGTTTCGAGAAATCTTAAGCGAATGCCATTGCTAGCCATGCAAAAAGGTTGATGAGGAATTGACTAAAAATTGACCTATTTTTAATACATCAATAGATAATCAGTTAAATCACCATTACAGAAATTTTTTAGTTCCATCCTAACTTGTTTATTCGTCGAACACAGTCAAATTGCGAGAGTCGCGGAAATATCATAAAACGCGTCGAAAATTATACGATTTCGATAACGAACAAGCAAGAAATGCAAAGAACATAATGCAGGCTTCTTCTGACGATTCCCTAATTTCAGGCAACTCAATGAGCTCTTGCTAACGCTGTGTACATCTCTTTTTATAGAGAATATAACCACTTTGAGAGAAGAACATGTTATGCAAGCGAAGTGCGAATAAAGGTCATTTTAATAGTTTTATAAGATTCCCATATCCAGCTTGACTTGTTCCCTGAAACTTATCTGTAAAATGTGAGAGGTATGAACTTTCTACGTCAATTTTTATGCGGTTTCCTTAAAAAGTAAATATTGTGAGAAAGGACGTAAAGAGAGACACAAAAAACGCGATCGCACCGCTCATGTGTGTTTTTCCTGACTGGTTGATCGGACACATACTTGTACTCATACAAGGAAAAACAAAAAATTAATCAAGAAATGAGGGAAAAACTGTTTCTAAAACGGGAGTATTATGATTCAAGTAAGTCTTGTTGCGATGAAGACAATCACCTTTACATAACGAAGCTAATATTTAGGGCGTATTTGTTGACGTTACCAATTCGGCGCTGATAATTATTCACCGTGCCGTCCTGTTTGGCTATACGCAGTAATTGTTATTATTAATTAGATATGGAATATAAAGCAATACCTCAACGGTAGTAGTTTTGCATGGTTTCCAAACCTTTGAAAAAATGAATAGAACTTTTTAGTTGTAAATTTAACAACAACAACAACGTCACCACATGTACACACATGTAAAGTACCAAATTTCTAAAATTGCGAAAAACTTAAAATTCGCTTAGATACATATACGCATAGACGTATGCGTATACATAGAGCATTATTTTTCTTTTCTGTTTTTCATTTTTGTATGTTTTCCCAAATATTCAGTGAGCATCAAGCAATACAGGGATGCATTTGTGTATGTGCCATTAATTGTACATAACCGTTTTCATATGCGTGCGTATAAGCAATATGGGGTATAGCGTTTGAATCCACACATATACGCTTCAGTATGCATATGAACAGAGTGTGAAAAAATTCGAATGTATACAATTACATGTTACGCGTAAGAACTGTTTGTTATTCTTGGTATCACAGCGTTTTACAAATTCTATCGTCTACTGTACACTAGTAAGTGCTTAAAAGTACACGCACCCGTACATATAAATATGCATATTTGCATTTGCCTGAAATTGTTTCGTTTCGTTATTATTATTACTACAGATTCTCTTACAAGCAAAACATAACAACAACGGGAGTGCATATTTATACAAGAGTGTCAGAACAAAAATTGGTTGCATATATTAAGCAGGGTAAGGAGTGAAAGCTTATGTACGTAATGCCGTGTATTCTCTTACACTGTAGCTTAATTAAAAATCTTAGTTCATTAAATGATGGCATCCCCGAATAACCACAAAATTTTGTTTATAAAATTATATTTATACTAAGTTAATAATAGACATGTGCATTCACAAAACGTTGCTCACATACACACATATGCAGACATGTATGCAATCACGCATACCTATTCACATGCCTTCAATGGATTACATGAACTTTGAAGTAATTTGATTTAAAAGTAAAAAAAGGATAATGTGTCTTCAAATCTAAAACTAAAGATTATGATCATTTTTAAACAAAAATCATGATGAAGTCATAAAAAAAGGCTAATTTCAATGGTATTTGATTATTTTTACAGTTGTTACGGTTTCGAACAATTATAAACGATAATCTAATTGATATTCATTAAGTCAAATAATGATGATAGTGGTACCAAGCTAGCATAAACAAGGATACGTTAATATTCGAAACATCAATTTTTTTATTTATTAAATTCCTACTTCAATTGACTCTTAGAAATAAATCTTAGGCTAATTATTATTAAAAACTAATACAAAGTGTATAAACAGAAGTAAAGATGGAAAAACGAGAATAGTTAAATTTGTATATAAATAAATAAGGTGAAAAAAAAGCATGTACACGTCTAGCACAGACGCACATACACAGCCGCTACAGATCCGGGTTGCGAGTGAACAGGTAAGCCCTTGGAAACATGCAAACGCTTGGCAACCGATAGTGACATTAAGTGATAGGTGCCACATAGGTTTCTGCAAACTACTCTGAACGGACTGAACATCTCACATTTAAATTTGTATTGACTTAGCTAAATGAAGATTAAACTCCTAGGGGAACGGTTAGGGACATTAAAGCTTATCTAACCAAGTAGTGTGGGCGAATCGGCAGTACGAGTGGTGGCTCACTTGGGGACGCCAGACGCCACGGGAGATTCATCCGAAGTGATGAAGTTAAACAGAATCCTGAATGACCTGTCATGAAGATAACAGCTTGTCCATTTCACCAAGTACAAAGAGGAGCCAGAAGCTTAGAATTTGAAGATCAATAAGTTATAGTTAACTAACTCAAACGCTTTACTAAAATCACTATATGCGACATCAGTGCGAGAGCCACCAGGACATGACAAGTAAACTCTAAGAACAAAAGCTAAATGCTGAATAACAATTCGTTCGAACAATTTGGGTAAGTCACTCAAACATCTGATTTCAAAGATTGACTAAAAATTTTTGAAGTAATGCCACATAGCTCGCCAGAGCATAGTTTGAGTATACATGATGGAATACTATCAGGCCCAGGTGCGCAGCTATATTTAAGAGACTTCAAATCATACAAAAAGTCATTTTCTGAAACGGCTGAGTTAGGGGTCGAAATAGAGTTTGTGGTCTGACAGGGACAATTAACAATTAAATCGCCAGTTGAAAAATTTCGTCTGAAGTATCTAGCGGAGGAATTTGAGGTCTCAGTATCACCAGAGGATTCGGAGCAATTGCAAGAAGCCTACGAGGGATATATGGAGATTTTTTTTTTTAATTAACAAACTCCCAAAAATATTTAGGACTAGTAAGCAGTGAGATTTTGTCAACTGAAGGCATCTGCAATAACGTTGATGTTTACGCTTCTCTGTTAAATGAGAAATCTGTTTGCGCTTCTCTATTAAACGAGAAATCTGTTGGCGCTTCTCTGTTAAACGAGAAATCTGTTTGCGATTCTCTGTTAAACAAGAAATCTGTTTGCGCTTCTTTGTTAAACGAGTAATCTGTTTGCTTCTTCTTCTTCTTCTCTCTAAAACTGACAAAACAAGAAGTGTGGCAAAGTGGCAAAGCAATTAAGAAGAAGAAACTCTGGGAGGTGAGCAAGAAATGGAAGAAAAAATTGTTAAAGTGTGAGTTTTTCAATTTATTTTGTGACAAGTAACTGAACAAGCCATTGTCTTCTTAAAAATTTTTCTAAATTTTTTAAAATTTTGATTTTGTCTTTTTTCGTTAAATATTTCCCATCTTTGACAATTTTCAATTTTATGTTCTCAGCTTTTAGCGGCATGTTCATATTTATGCACTCATCACCGAAGTAGTCGTGGAAGAACACGGCTAGCTTTGACTTTATTCAACAACTCCGTATCATTGCATGTATATGTATTGAAAAATACTAGTCTAACACATAGGGAAAACACCTGATTTCAAGGACTGATTAAAAGTCTGCGAAATAACACCACATAGCTCGTCGGAGCATCGTTTGAGTGTACATGGTATCTAAAATCTACAGCTAGGTAATCTCTCCGAAAATTGTTGTACCTCGATTTGTACTTTGCATTCTAGTGTTATTGACAGTAACTTCGCTTTTTTGGTTTTGTAATGTTTCTTAAATTTAATATTTATTTTATTTGTTTTTGTTTTACTTCGCGATAATCCGCAACTTAGCAAAGACACGTCCTTAAAAATGGGGGCTATATTGGTGGGCTATTGCCATTTCGGTGAATTCTCCAATTCTTCAAAATGAAAGATGAAAAGAAAACAAATTATATTTATATTATAATATGCGTCCCATAACCAATATTCACTTAAAAACTTTTATCCGTCATCCGTTGGTAAAAGTAACACGTTAAATAAAACAACAAAATCTGCCCTTTAATCCCAGAAAACATAAATATAACTCAATTGATTTGTAAAATTCGAATCATTCCAAAAAAGTTGTTCTTTAGAAATGAAGCGTGCACTTCACACAAATAAGGGAAGTTTAAATATAAGTACTTACAACTTGGACAATTTCAATTATAAATCTGCCTATAACGTATTTATGTAGTGTTACTTACATGATAGTTGAGGTAATTAAACCTGTGCCTTGCAGCAGGATAAGCAAAATAATCGTAAGCGGAAGCACTGTTCATAAATTTTTTGGGAAGTTTATTTTTCTTATTTTTGTGGTATTTGTTAAACGAGGGCGGGCACTTGCTCCGAAGGCAAAGTTTTATGATCGGAACGAATGCTAAAATAGCTAGGCTTAATATATTATAGAACGATGACAGCAAGCTTTCAATATTCGCATAAACATCAAGCATAGTGCGCGAAAGATGAGATTTAAGCAGTAAAACATTGGTTTCATTAAAGTCGCATTGTTTATTTGAGGAAGTTTTAAGGAAGACGTTAGAGTAGATCGTGCCTGTAGCGAAAGGAAATGCAAATTGCTGCATTATACGAATCCTCAGATAAACTAAAACGTGGACAGCGGCTTACATCTGTATCCGGAAGATTGGCAAACCAAACATCCAGCAATCTGTCATTACAATTAGTTCTTCTTTACTTTGAAAATTCCGGTTTTGCCGGTTGAAAGTTCGGTACTAAAATCAGCTGATTTCTTGTTTACATTTACAAATAAGAATAGAAATGGTCAAGAAGGGCATTTGCCGGTTTATGGTGGATAGAGCAGGAGAGAGGGATCGTTACTAAACATTAAATTATTAGCTGCAAAGAAATTTTAAAAATAATGTTCAAAAGGGGGATAGTTCCCTTCACGTTATTAGTTTTGTTTATTTGTGCAACATTAAGTACAATTGCACCGGAAAACAAAGCAAAAGGCAAATCAAACAATTGAAAATAAAGTCTGGCGCTCGAAATAAAGCGTGCACGATTTATATTTGATCGATGTGGAGCCTTCAGCTAAAGAGATACTCATAAATTGTCAAGCTTATTATAAGGATACATCGATCCGTAACTTTAACAATACTGTTTTACTTAACTTAACATTGTGGCTGCGATATGCCCACAAGGTAAAAAAATTCATAAATAAAATAATGTTAATATTCATAAAATTCATGAAAAAATTAATTAATATTATTGGGTAGTTCGGGCCCATTTCATGTCGAAATTCCAGTGCAAGCGCCTCTGTGGCATACATCAGAGAAAACATCAAAAATGTCGAAATGTGCCGCCAGAGCGGATGGATATAGAGTCGCTGGAAGAAGTTAAGGAAGCCGAGAAGAAATTTAAGTAAATTTACAAAAATGCTATAATTTTCGGTTTCAGTTTTTTTCTTTCTTATGAATTAGGTAACATTCACGTAGCATCGTTGCAACATGGAAACTAATTCTTTAGTTCCTTCTCACAAAATTTCAAACGACACAACTCGGCTGATGCGTTGGCATCATCGTATAAACTTTACAAACTAGAAAACGTTCGTTCTTACAAATCCATTCTGAATGCCAGTGTAATCCAAGATTACTTTTCGGAGCATCCAACCTGTGGGCATCTTGAAATTACTTGGAAATCTCAATATCAATAAAATATTTGTTCTTTGCTCTAAATAAATTATAATACTAGTTTGGTTTATAATTTCTACAGATTATCTTTTCACATGAATAAAAACAATTTCACTAGTTATTGGTGTCATTATTATATTATTATTGTTTCTGCTTGAATACAAAAGAAAGACACTCATATAAAAATATTCACTAAATCCCTAAGGTTCCTAAATAATACCAAGTCCAAGTTTCTCGTTTTTTGGTGTAAGATGCTTGTTCTTGTTTTTTTTTTTTGGTGTAAGATGTTTCTTCTTACATACGAGCTAAATATGGAGATAAAAATTGGTACAAGTATCCTATTTAACAAAAACATTAATTTCCTATAAGTAGGATTATGGTTGCGTCGAAGTAGCTTACGATGAAAAAATTCTTTGAAAAACACAATAACTCCACCACAGTGAAGTAGTGACCATACATCCAGAATTATCACTGTAACACCAACACTCACCCCGTCCTCGTGTCTATTAATAAAAAAAAGAGGCAAAATTTTTTGCGTAGCTGAAAACAACAAATTCGTAGGTCTATATCTATAAATAAAAGTCAATCTAGTTTATTTTTGTATTTTTTCTCATAAAAATAGAAATCTCTTTTTGACTTAATTTAAAGGCATTTCATGTTTTTCTTTCTTTTCCACTCAAATGGAAAAGTTTTTACAAGTTATTTATCTTCTTGTGAAAGCCAAGATTGTTTGTGAATTTTTTAAACCACAGCACGAGTTGGTTGCATTTCCTTTGCTTCTACGTTCTCACCCACCTCTCTCCCTCTCTCTTAGCATTTCTTGTTTCCACAATCATACTTTTTTATTTCAAACAAACTGGTTGCGTGTTACAAGTTTTGTGAAAAATATTTACAAAACATTCTTAACTTACCCCTCGAAAATCTTATCTTTTTTCTAATTCTATTACTGCTTTTTTTGCCTTTTTTTCCTGTACCAATAGTACTGTTGTTTACATCGGTATAGTTTGACTTTTCTATAAATCTAAAGAAAAAAGAAAAGATCCTCGACTGGGTAGGTGATTTTTAACTGGGAATGTGTTCTATGTCTGATGAAAACTTCATTTCTCAATGAATTTAAATCAAATCTCTTATATCAATGCTATATGTTTATAAAGAATTACAAATCGTTCATAGTCGTTTCTCCTTTACAAACGAGACAATTTAAGATTAACATATATAAATAAACATAGACATTTACAATCATTTAAATGTGACAATAGATTTTTCTTTGATATCTTATAAGTAAACTTGATGTACAAGTTGTACGAGATACACCTGCAAACATGCAACACTCCCCTAACTTATCCTGGCAATAGTATGACAATGATAAATTTTGCAACAAGCTTGAGAAACACTATTTTTAGGTCAATGCTAAGTGCTGAAGAAAATCAATGATTTCTTCACTGTCTAAATGTTCAAACGAAGTCATTGGTTGCTTTTGAAGTGTTCATATTTTCCGAACGAATTCAAAGAGAGATGATTCTAAACAATTTATATGATTAGAACAAATTTTAAATAAACCGTTTTCAGGAATCGTTATTTTAAAGTTTAACAATTAACGGTCCACCGGCGAAAGGAAGAAATTACTGGAAACGAAGGCACATGTAGACTCTTTGGACAGCCTAATTTTCCTTAAGATAGGTTATAAAGTTGAACAGAATTTTTAGTAGTGTCGCATTATGAAGCACTTTGTTCAAAAAATAACAATAATTGTTGGTTTAAAGTCGAATGCGTCAGTTGAAGCGGGTTAGCATTGTAAAATTGGCTCCATCTCAAAATAGAGCTATCTAGTGTTTTAAAATGTTGGTTATGACTGGAAGCTTGGAGATTTTGTTAAATAAAGCACCTTGGCCAGTTGGATTCTTAATAAAACAATTCATTTCTTCGATAGTTCCTCCACCCTTAAAAAACGAAATGTTTCTTCACGCTCGGTAACTATTATTTACCAAAACGTTAGGACTCTAAACTCAAAGACTCATTCTACTTACATAAATTCAGTGAACACAGTCACACAATTCAAAGAGCTTTCCTGTTTCGCTTTCAATGAAACTTGGTTAAAGCTTGATTTACATTCGTTGGAACATTTTCACAATTCTTTCTAGGTTTTCAGGAAGGATCGATTGGATCGCACTGGTTGTGGTATTTTAATTGCAATATATGCTGCAGTACCGTCCTATTCATTTGAATTGCTTGTTCCCCTCGACGCCAAATTTATTGCCATTCGGGCGAAAATCGGTATTAAATATGTAGGTAGGTAGGCTATGCTCTGCTTATAAAAAACATGCTGAAAAAAACGCATGAAAGTTTCGTTGCAAATATTTTAGTTCACTTAAACATCGCACATCAAATAACATAAACCGCACTCTTCAAACAATATAAAAAAGCCACCGCGAAAGGAGACAACCGAAACTATTCAGCGAAATTGACATCAGCCGATATATTCGTGAAGCTCTTGTACAAGATTGAGGAAAATTTATTCCATTTAAAAAGAGATAAATGAAACTCCCAAATTGTCCACCAAAAATTCAACTAATAGTCTAAGGCGTTGTATTATCAGACTGACCTCACCTCCATGAAGAGTAAAGGAGATTTTCCGGGGGCGATGTTTTCATTTTAAAAAAGATAATGTTAATAACCGACCACAGCAAAGCAAACCTTCACAGTTACGAATTTTTGGCAAAACAGTGTTGCAAAGTTGACGGTTCCACTTACATGTCGTGAATAAAATTAGTTAACACTTTTAAAACTGATTCGTACTAATCTAGTAATAACTTTCAATAGCAATTTTATACTACCGCAGCATGATAAGCTATTGCTATGACAAAATTTATGGTGGTGGGTACACCAAAGCGTCTTCGTATTGAAAATTCGCAATATTATATTTATTGGTATACTGTGTCTTGGCATACCTACACCACTTATGGTAGAGAGTGTATTAAGTTAGTGCGGACGTAGGTAACACCCAGAAAAGCTTAAGGTAGACTCACCGTTTACTATACGAATCGATTCAGAATCATTTTCTAAATCCATCTAAGCCTGTCTGTCCGAATGCCTGTTCGTCTGATGTCTGTCCATGTAAATTTGTGTTCAGGTCGCAATTTTTAAGATATTTTGATAAAATTTGATACACAGACATACTTTGACCCAAGGACCAACGCTATTGAAAACGGTTCGGATCAATTTACTTTTTCAGAAATTGCAATTTTTAAAATTTCTCGGTAGAAGTGGTTAAGTTGTATTATTTCGGAATTTCAAATTGACACGAAAACTTTGGATCGATTGGGACAATTAAATGGAACCACATGGGGCGTTTGTTTGTCCCACTTCAAATAAGATGTCCCCTGAGGACTAAGACCTTCGAATCAAGGCTAAATTTTTAATATTTTATGATGAAAATTAATTCATAGTAGTGTTTCAGCACAAAAATTAATGGTAGTGAATTCGGATGACATAGGTCTATTTTTTCTCGACCCAACGTATATAGGCAGCTTTACGTGAAAATAATGTGCATTGTATTATTATCAAAATGACCGAATAACTGTACTAGGCTAAGTGGTGTAGGGTATGTTGTAGTCGCGGTTGCCGGACTATAATGTTCTTGGTATTTATTGTTTTTGGTGGTGGTCTATGCTGAAAGTTCTGTGTGGTTGGTGCAACTCACCATACACAAAACTTAGCTAATCCCACCGAATGAAGACGCCATGGATATTTTGTTTTGTTTTATTTTCGTTTTTAATGAGTTGCCATGCTCCGTCTTACTTATGTTTTCGACATCTTAACGCATCCACCTGCCACAATGTAGCTCCCCCATTCTACGTGTTAAGTACCTTTTCCGCCCTTGGCTTCCTTTTTTTTTGCTTAGAGTTCCAGTTAGTCGAAGTTCACAAAAGCTATATATGCGCTGCAGTGACTCTGCACTCACCCACAGTCCTATTCGATACGCACACTATCGGACACAGTTGTTCAAAATGCGCAAAAACTTTATATATATAAGATAGGACTTACCACTAACAACATTTGCGCAGAAGAATTATTAGCTTTAGCCCAAGGCATCCGATAAAAACAAACGATATTAAAGACCGTAAGAGAGAGAGAGAGTAAAGAACTGAAATGAGAACAAGTGCCAGAAATTTTTAAACATTCTCAGAGAGAATGTGTAAACGCGATTTTTTGATTTGTACAAAGAAACAATGCCCGAAATTTTTATTTTTGATTTGTACAAAGAAAAAGTGCCTACAATTATTTATTTATTTTATTGTTTTGTTTGTATTTTCATTAAGGTGTGGCTTTTTAAGAAAGTAAAACTTTTATCCGCCAGTGTGGCAGGCCGCGATAGAACCAGGAAAGCACAAACGAAGTTAACGCAGAAAATTAGGCATTGTAGAAAATGAATTCGGCCGGAGATTGTGATAGAAAAAAAAAAAAACACTTTACTTACTCTGAAAAAAAAAAAAATTTGAATCAAGTATTCTTTGGTTTTGGAAAAAAAAAA